>VZRV01006493.1:0-128507 GCA_013398115.1 Falcunculus frontatus
TTGGCCCAAACCAGCTCAAGAACTAAATCCCTTTTAAGATCTAAGTCTTCACTCTGGTCTCTATTCCAACCTAATATAACACAAGTCTTACTGAGGGCAGTAGAAGTAGTGTGCACACACTACTACTTCTACAAGGCCTTTCTTTTTCACTTCCCTCTTGCACCTGCACTAGCAGTTGGGCTAGCTGTATGACAGACCACAGCAGAGATATGATCTGGCTGACAACGAAGACTTTTTTTCCTAGAATTAATTTTCATCTGGAGATGTTCCCTGACCTAATTCGCTGTGTGACTGCACTGAAGCCACGAATGCGCATGTGGAGATGCTGAGCAGAACGGAATCATGTCTTTTGTTCACAGCAATGAGTTATACAAGACTAAATTGCTAACTAAAGACAGAACTGCAGAGCTATGGTAATTTGTCAGAACCCATGTCTTCAAGAAACGGACATATATTTTCTAGTTCCTGACATTAAATTAATAAATATATGAAAAAAAAGTAAAATCCTATGGTTTATATTTCTTTTGTGATTTATTTTCATGTTATGTAAATGCATAGCATGAAATACACTGCCTGAAAATGTGTGTCATTAATGCACTCTTTATCCCATTGCTTCTGTAAGTCAGTGATTTCATAGTTTATATTTCAGATCTCCTTTTGCAATAATAAATTTTATCAGGCTTTTATTGGAAGCGGGAGAGACATATCTGGAAAAATACTTCAAGGCCAAATATCTCTGAGCCTCGAAGTCAATGCAAGTATACACAACTTCTTGCAGGACAGGTGTTTCTTTGTTTTGTTAGATCAGTAATTTTCATCCATATGTTTCATACCTATTAAACTAAGTTTGTATTCTGTTAAGAGCAGTCAGATGTAGCTGAATGTGGTGAGGTGAAAGCAATCAGATAGAATAAGGTAAATCTACATAATGCAACTTACAAGACGCTGACTAACAAAACCCAAACTTTTTTATCTTACCATTTTTTAATGGACCACTGCAATTTTCACACTTTCAAACACAGTTATAAAATATTTGCCATAAAACAGGAGCAACATGAACCTACAGCATCATGTACCTTAGTTTCATATTAGAATGATGAGTGTATAAACCAAAGTTAAATCTGTAAATAGCATGAAGACAACTATAGAAATAATACTGGACTATCATGGTTCTTTTTATTACTGGCAGTGTTGGCTGGGAACCCTTCCATTTTACAAAGGTATCAACTAACAGAGTTCTTCAAAGAGGAGAGTTTTCAGACTTCCAGGTCTGCTACAGTCCTGTTGTGCACAATTATCTCTACAAAAAGATCAAAAGCATGTCAACACTTTTTAAAGTTTGCAAAATATTTGCATTTCTGGAGATTAAACAATCAATAATGTACAATACATCATAAATATGTCAAATGAATAACTCCTTAACAATAAATCATTGTAATTAAAAATTATTTGAGCTTATAGAATTAATGCCTAAAATTTCCTAAGCACTTTTAATTGATCTACACTCAAAGTACCTAGCAGGCATTTAACAATAATTACAGTAAGCATGGTCTTGAGCCTGTGCCAAACAAGCCAATCTCTTTGCTGAAACTGGTAGTTAGTTTGCCACTACATCAGTTTAAGATTGAGGCTCTTGTAAGATGCAGAATTGATGGCTGGTAGGTGGGACCAGGCTGGACTGGGGGACTATGGGGGGCTTGGGCGTGGTTTTTCGGTTGTTGGTTTTGAGTTTCTTGGTTGTTGGGTTGGGTTTTTTGGTTTATTTGGTTTGGGTTTTTTTCCTGAAGAAAAATAGTTTAATGGTTCAAGTGCAATTCAATTTATTTTGTAGTTTACTGGGATTTTTTTTACTAATTTGACTTTTTGCTAAACAGACAGCTTTTTCAAATTAACCCCAGGTTTTTTCGTAACATTTTGCCATTTGCCACATACCACTTTTGTGGTACTATGTAGATGTAAGTTTTAAAAGAAAACTTTTTTAATAGAAGTTTGCCACAGAAATGAAACTTTGTAGCAATTGTGAAACACAGCCTTAATTAGGAAATTAATTATTTCGACATTTTCAGACTACTAATTTATGTGCTTTGAAATTCCTAATTGCTTCAGTCTCCTGAAACTGATAAAAGAGAAAGGAAATGGAAATATGTCTTAAAAAACAATGGCAAAGGATATAAAATTACTGAAAGGGAGTTTGTCAAAGCCTTTGGCATAAGGGGTAAAGCTACATGTTTACTTCCAATAGTAAATCTAGAGAGCTTTTGCCACACGACCGACTAAGGTTAAATAAGGCACTGTCAAGTAAGTTGGGGTGGAAAGATTTCATGCAGAAACCTTCACACACATTTTTCTTATTTCTTTATTGTAACTTATATCTACATATTTGAACTTGCTCAGAAAATCTTTTGGAAATCTGCTGTCTTCTGTGTTTCCATCCAGTGGTAGTATTACTGGAATTCTCATAGGCAAAAGGATACTGCCATTTTACCCTTGAGGTCAGAACTGATGACAAGGGCCCATTTTTGTTAAGTGGTAACAGCACCACGTTTCTTGGAAACACCACAGCAAAGCCATGGTGGAACCCTACTGCTGCTCCATGATGGAATTTCATATTTTTGGAATAAGAGGAAAACTTAGCATGTAAACATAATCGAGCTCCTACAAAAATTTATTTCACAACTATGCTTCACCAATATTTTGACCTTTTAAAGCAGTTAAATAGAGCATTTTTCACTTCTGCATATTAACTACCAAACTGTTGTCATTTAGTTGAAAATGTTATATTCAAATGTTCATGACACAAGAAAGAGATTGGTTGCACTGTGAATAAAATGCTGTTCTTAAACTTCTTTTCCTACAGGATTTGACAGGGAAGGAGGCAGTATAATTGGTCTGAAGAGGATAAAGATTTGAGCCTATGATTCATTTCTACAGCTGGGTTACAGGTCAATGGAAATCTAAATTGGCAGTGAAAACATTAACTGACACAAAGTATAGATCCAACACTACTAGAGATAAACAGTTGGTATTTACATTGGCAAATATTCTTGCTGAATTATGTTTGCCCTATTTACTTCTTTGTCAGTAATGCATCAAGTATCCTATAGCATAATCCTTCTCTCAGCACTTACCAATGAACTATGAAATAGTATTAAATAGAATTAATTAGAAGTTTTAATGAATCATGTCTGTCCTCATTTATTATACAATGTAATTTTCTAGGAGTGATTAATTATGAGCTACAGATGAGTGAATGGTTAATGTAGTTTGTTAACCTTACTAAGAAGCTACAGTACATGGTGCAAGTTAGTTCTCCTCTATTGTTAGCACACTTAAGTGCTTGCCGTTACTTCAAGTGAACAAGATTTTCATGTCTTTGCTATTAAGATGCAGAATTGGCTAGTTGCTGACCTTCCCCCTGTATTATTTTTACAGTCTCTGATACACAAAAACCTTTTCCTTCTCCTTCCTTTCCTTTGAACCTTAATTTACAAAGCAGATGGAATTCATGTGACAAAAACCCTCCCTCCCATCAAAGTGAATTTGTATACTTAATTCCCAGTACATCATTTAGCTCACACAATATTTTATCCAACTTTATCCAAAATTGCTAGATTCTCCTATGTTCTCAGCACACAATATTACCATAACTATAATTTCAACATATGCTTTTCCTCCCAGCTGGAGCTGATAACATAACAATGTTTTAGGTACAGCTGAACAGCTTTTTCACAGCACCAAGGTCTTTTCATTTTCCAGCTCTTCCCTGCTGGGACTAGGCTGGAGTTGCACAAGAAAGTGAGTGAGGACACAGCCGAGAGAGCTGAACTCAGCAGACCAAAGGGATATCCCATGTCATACAATGTTGTGCTCAGCAATAAAAGCTCAGGGAAAGGAGGAAGATTGAAATATGCCCTTTGGGTTACAGCATTTTTCTTCCCAAATACTTGTTAAATATACTGAGGCCTTGCTTTCTAGGAGGCAGCTAAACATCTGCCTGCCCATGGGAAGTAGTGAATGAATTCCTTATTTTGCTTTTCTTGCATGTGCAGCTTTGCTTCACTTCCTAAACTGTCTTTATCCTGATTCACAATTTGGTTAAGGTTTTTGAGTTTTGCTCTTCCTATTTTCTCACCAGTCTTACTGCAGGGAATAAGAGAGATTGGGTGGAGGTTTACCCATCAGCTGGGATCAGTTCACTGCAGTACCCATTCGGACTTCTTTAAAAAGTAATCATACAACACAGGTGACATTTCTGTGGATATATGTTGAGGTGATTCTCTTCTCTTTTTATTACCTTGGAGGGATGACAGCATTTTCTAATACCTAATTTCTCAATAGCAATATAACTTAATGAAACTACGTGTTTGTCATGCAAACAGAAATCAAGGTCTGCTTAATCACCCTCTTCTTTTTTTAATTATTCATAAGTTTTACCTCATTATTTTGGAGTCTTAAAGAGGCACATCATTCCTTCTATTTACCAAATGGTAGTAACATAAGCTCATGAATTTGCAGAATCATCAAAAGACAGTTGTTACCTTTCTAATTCTGCAAGTAGTCATAGATATGGATCTTGCCCTCAGTAGGCAGATTTCCTTTTTATTTTAGATGAAGAAATAACTGCTTAAAATGTGGCTTGAAAGGACTCTTGCACTACACACCTTTTGCCCACAGCAGGATCCAATTCTTTGTGTCCACTGCTATGTTTGCCTACAGCAATACCTTTAGCTTTTTCTAGCTCTCAGAAGTACTCTCCCTACTCAGAGCTTGAGGCCACAGAACAGGACCATCCTCAGCAGCACAGTTCCAGGCAGAGAAGATCTCTCAGATCCCTGGGGCACAGAGTAGTCTCTGGAGTGCTTCATGTCTAGAGCTGGCCCCACACTGAGTTTCAGCACAAAATGAATCCCAGAATTGCTCTTAACCAATGAACTGCAGAAGGCAACACAATTTCGTGTATTTTTCCAAATCAGGTGGAAGAAATAAAATATATTCTCTATTCTTCAATGTACAAGGACTATAATATTGCTACAGTTGTGGAGATATTCTTCATCTGAGCACACAAAAAGTCACTCTGCTGGGATTGCCTTTAGTTTTACCAAAGTAAGTCTTAATATTAAATTTGAATAAAAACGGTCGATAGATAAGAGTTTAAGTTCTTGCTTCAGTGATAATATGAAGTGTATCTTATACACATTCATAGTCAACTGCAAATTTTTTATGGCTCTTGCAAGATATTCAACAGCTTATACTTGAGAAAAGTAGGCATAGAGCTTATTAAAATATTTCTGTTGATGTATAAGTGTGTTCAACTGTGTTTTCTTTTCCTTAACCATGCTAAAAGCACAGCAAAATAATTGTGATTCAAAGCTTAAATTCCTAATGTCAGAACAATAGACAAAAAAAAGTAATTTTGACCTTTAGCAAAATAAATATTGGGGGATTTATAAGAGCTTATGTATTTAAAGATGTTGAAGCAGATAGTGTTAGCCAAGTGTTGATATATTTGTGCCCAGGCTGAATGATTTGAGCAGGAGCTTTATTAGATGGGAGCCCTCAAAAACTGATTAGATTATTTGCATTGAAGTAAAAAAATTTATTCAGAAATCATTTCTGTGTGGTTTTGCGTTAAGTATGCATGTATTATTCTTAAAATCAAAGGGATTCTATCACTGAATTTATCCCAAGGCAACCTAGTTAATGACAGTTTCTTTCATTGATTCATAATTCATATCCATACTAACTGGTATCCAATCAAATGAGTTTTACATATTTCATTGTGTATCTGCTAAGATAGTCAGTTTAAGCAGCCACCAAAATGAAACAAAAAATATTTCACCTCCTCTTAACACTAGAAAAACTGAAAACAAAAGTCTTCTTCACAAATTAGGTTCCCAACAATGCTCATGGTTATCACATGGTTATCAGTTTGAACAGAATGAACAAACTGGCAGTTTGTTACCATTTGTTGCCTGGTCATACTAATGTTTAGTGATCCTGTAGCAGGATGTTCTGCCCTGGAATGTGGTCAAGCAACTCGGGCAATGCCTTATTTGCAAGTTTTAAGTGTTGGACTGAGAGGGAGCTGTCATGCTGGGTTTGGTATTGAATTAAGCTAAAACCAGTCTGGCTCATCAACCCCAAAGCTAATACCCTGACAATGAGACAAAAATGTGACAAATATGGTTAAGTATCCTTATCAAAAAGTGTTAACCTGACCAGAAGACACAGTCCATCACTTTATACTATAAAAGCCCAGTCCCACTTTCGTACAGTTATGTTCTTTTAATATATCCCTTCTTGGAGTGTATAAGAAGATTTCTCCTTTGGGTGGGGATGCCCCTCAGTGTTACTACTCAAAGCTGAGTGAAAGAGATTTTGCTCACAATTGTTGGTATGGGTGAGTTACATCAACCTCTTCTTTAATAATTGTTGGCTTTTGCTAGCTTTAATACAATTACTTGAATATGCTGTCTTTGATGTAGTGCACTATCTTATCCTATCTAATATTTTAACTTCTATACTGTATAGTAAATAATTCTGGTCAAGATACTTTTGGCTAATCATTTATAATAATAAATAATCATTTTTACATAAATATATCGATTTTCCATTATTAATTCTACAGGGGAAAGTTGTACGAAGGTTCAATCACACCTCTATAATTTCTTACACTTTAACCATTAAAAGTCTGAGGCTAAGGTTGGATCCAGCTGCATGCAACAGCTCTGAGAAGTTTAGAAAGTAAGGGGGTCCCTTCCGCACCTCGTGACTCAATGGAAGGGGTCCTCTAATAAACTTTGAGTGAAACTTCCACTCCCACCAGCAACAGTCTGCCTCCTGTAATACATAACATATCTCAGGTGTCAACTTGGAAGAAGTCATTGTAAACATAGTTCTCAACTTAAGGAGAATCCATCTGAAAATCTATTTAAATAAATAAATAACACAGAATAACCTCATGGTATGAATGAGACACATCAATCACAAAACTGAAGTCAGATGGAAGAATTTCAATAAAGAAAAAGAAATATCTGTGGCATGAAGCTCAATTAGCAAAGACTTCAAACTGCAGGACTCCTGATACAGAAAGGCTGCTGTTGAGATGCATCAAAAGTTCATCTTTATTGAAGAACAATTGCATGACCTAGTTTCTGGTCTGCAAAAAGCTTTTGTAGAAACTTCTAGAGCTGATAAAAATCTCTGTAAAGTCAGGATGTGCACTTTTATCTCTACACCAGTAGGAAGGAGGGATTTCAAAAGATTTTCTGCCATCTTATTTTACATTCAATTCTAAAAACTCTGTAAATTTAAGAGCAAAGGAAGAAACAAAACTAGTATATAAATATTTATTGTACTAGGTAGAAAGAGTTTAAGATCTAGTTAGTATGCATGAAAATATGTTTCCATTTTGAGTAACTAGAAACTGTAGAACAGAAAAATATAAGGAAGAGATGATTTGACTCAACTGTTGATACTCACAAAGTAGACTTAAATGATACAAAAAGGGTAGACAAGATTCTTTAGAGACATCTATGACATGTGTTGGCTGTACCCAAGCTATATGAAAAAGAAACAAGTATGGGATTTTTCACCTGTCGGGGTTTGGGGGTTTTTTGCTCCGTATACTGTTACACCTACCCATTTTAAGATCTAATTCCTGACATCCAGACAGTTAAATCAGGACACTTCAAGCTACACCGTTTACTTAACTCCCAGGTCTTTCCTGCTTTTCTACACATGCACTTTACCCTCTCATGTCACGCCAGCTTTCTAAGGTATGTCTTCCAGACTGATAGACATACCCTGTAGTGCATGGGCTCCAGAATCAAGCAGCAGCCCAGAGCAGTAACACTGGATCAGATTTGGGAGAAGTATCAGCAGGTGACAAATCTGGAGGTGTCTTGTCGATCAGCAAAGGAGAGTAAATGTGGTGGTAGGAAAGGAAGGAGGAATCACAGAATAAAAGAATATTCTGAGTTGGAAGGGACCTACAAGGGTCACCGAGTCCAACTCTTAAGTGAATGTGTGGATAGAATCCACAAAGCTTGGTGTCGTTATCACCATTCTCTAACCAGCTGAGCTAACATAAGGGAAGAAGAGCTTCTTTGCAGTTTAGATTTTTCCTGAGAAAGACTACGTATAGCAGTGAAATTATTTAAGTCAAGAGCGTGTTTTTAACTAGATAAGAAAAAGCTTTAAAATGTATCCTATGTATATTATTATACATGGCAAATCTTCTCCCTAAAACTTCACAGATGATCAGAGATAGTAAAAACATCCAGTTCTACTATCCATAACGCCAGAGCACTAGTTCAGAAATCTAAGGGTTTTTACTGTAATTCCTCATCTCTAATCCAAAGCAGTCCACATGGGACATTTGTAAATGTCTTATGTATTTGTAATGGTGTACGTGGTTCAACCCTCCCGAGCAGCAAAGATTGCATTTCTCAAAGCATCACAAAAGCCGTCTTAGTAGCCCCAGTTGCCTAAATGGTTGGTTTCTGAATCCAGAATCTTCTGAATATCACCGAGTAGCTTTATATCCTTCTGTCTAATGCTTGTAAGACAGATAAGTGGAAACACAGTAAAAATAGAAAGCAGAAATAAAAGTTATCAAACCCAGAAATTATTAAGAAAAAAGGTCTCAGAATTTTTAAAAAACCAGACAAAAAACCCAACCAAACGAACAACAGCAACAACAACAACGTTTATCCCACTTTCTTTGTCAAGTGCACCAGTTTGGCATTCACTGTGAAGCATGTGGTGCATGTCCTATCAACATTAACTGTTCAGGTATTTGCTTCTTGATGCAGTTCTTCAGCACTGGCACTGTCAAAAAGTGGGTTTTGTTGTTCCAGATAGAGCTTCCCCATCTTGTGTACAAATAATAGCGTACTTCAGTGCCGTGCTCTCAGGCAGTTTTGTAGACAAAAGGATTAGAGCACCAGATGGATTCTTAGTGGAAGCAGTAACAGATTTGGCAAGACTGATGCCTTGAGAGCAAAGATTTTCAATTGATATGAAGAAAATCGTCAGGAGGGAACCCTGTGACGTTAAAAGCAAACAAGGATAGAAGCTGATGGTTGCACTCCTGAGCATACTTTTTTAATGTCATTCAAAATCCCAGTTGTTTCATGGAAAAGCATGTCATACAACAAAGTCAGACCAAGTCTCACTTTTATAACACATTAAGAGTTGTAACGTATGTCTACAATTAAAGGCCAAACAGGCTTAAAAATTTTATAAATGTCCTACTGGCATCACCACAAGTGCAGCAACAGATATAAAGACACCATTTTCACATCATCCTCAATCTTTGCATAAGTGGAAAGTTATTCGTTACCTGGCAGTCATGAATATTTCCAAAAAAACATTAAACTGAATGCATATTAGATATACCACACCATTCTTCTTATCTGCTCTGTCCATCATATACAGTCTGTGTTACTGGCTATGCTTCAGGACAAGGTTGAAGGGAAATATGATCTTGGTAGGCACCATAATACAGTTCAATGAGCTCAGACATACCCTTTCAAAAAAAAAATTGCAAAAAAAGCTACAAGGCAATTGTCTTTTCCTGTGTGATCCCAAAAATGGCTAATACATACCACCCTCAAGAATAAGACTGCTGGTCAGTGACAAGCAGACAGAGTCCACAGTTGTTCCTCTTTCTTGTACCTGCAAGGAACATTAGAAACTATGGTGAAGGACAGTCACCAGCACCACCACCATAACAGTCTTAATAGGCCAACAGCCACTGATCAGAAAAGATATTAAGTTCTTCCTTAGATAAAATAATTTTTGATGAGTTTGGGTTTGTGTGATGGTACAAATCTTGAGTGTCCTCAGCTCTAGAAAGAACCACCTCCTATGAAAAATACACGCAACATTTTAACTTGTACTAGCTTATTTCTTCCAGATTGTACTACATAGTAAAATACTGAATATATAACAATTACTCATGCTCCCTCATCAAGTGACAAAAGCCCGTTATTGTCAATTACTGTCCAACAAAAAAAAAGAAAGACCACTGTTGATTTAAGTATAAAATCACCCATTCTTGGATGTTTCTGCCTCAACCTTGGCTGTTCTACAGTTAAAATTTATAAAACAAAACATATACAGCATCACTAGTGTGTCTCATGAGAGCTGGCAGGCAGGGACTGCAGAGGATCAAGCAAAAGGCAAGTCCCACTGGAACAGCATCACTGCAAAATCTTAGCTCTCAAGTCTTGCACACAAAGTCACAATTAGCAGAATGATAATACATGCTTATTTCATAAAATAGAAGGTTGTTTCAATAACTAGATGCCAAAACCACTATGAAATTAGAGAAGGAAATCAAATCAATAGTAGGTCCAGCAGGAGGCTGTGTTCTATCCTTGGATCTGTTCATAGGCGTGCTGGTTGCATACAGATTAGCTGATAAATGGCTGATTCAATAGACTGGTAGCAAACACATGCTTTGCTAGAGATGACTTTTTAAGTCATCATACATCAAACAGACAGTGTCAGCCTTTGAGGATAAACCAGTGATGGCTTGTTGTGCTCTTTGAACTGCCTCGGAGACCCAGAGACTAAAAAAGTGCCTGAATGTTTCCCTGAATCCACTGGGAGGATTGAGAGCTTCAAAGAGTAACACTATCACATCCAAGGGGAAATGCATTGATTGAAGGAACCAGTGTGAAATAGTCTTTTATAATTACCAGAATGCTGGAATCGACTGGTGTTTTGCTGAGCTATATTTTATCTTTATTGGATTAACTGTGACACAGTAGGTTATGTCAAAGGGAATCTGCATGAATATTAAAAGTAAATGTGGTGTGAATAATAGATAACTTACATTAGATGCAACAGCATGCAGCAATTTTTATTCACCTATGTAATTAGATTAAAACAAATCTGCTGAATAAAGTATATTGTCTTATTATAATCCAAATTCAAAAGTATCAAGAAGTTATGAAATGAGGATAATTGCTGCTCTTTAGAAGATGCATGTGGTTAGTCACATATACACATGACAGTGAAAAATTTTGAGAAGAGTTCTAGAGAAAATGGTTTGGTAAAGAATAGAAAACCATTTCAGTCTCAAATTGTTGGTAAGTATTTCACATATCTACTTAGAACTTTGGTAGCAGGTGTGTGCTGTTTAGTTAAAAAATAATTAATTGAGGGGAAATGTAAGGAACAGAAAATATGTAAGGCAGATGAGCTTAGTACTAGAATTGTACATTAAATTCTTCTGGTCATTTTTAAAATGTATACTCAGCATTGGATCTTCTAATTTCCTAAATGATCAGTTGTATGTTCTTTAACACAATGAGAGTTTTCTTTTGTATGCCACAAAAATATATATTGGTTTGGAATTTTTAGCAGAGCGTCCAATTTTTGCAAAGCTGAGCAATTGAAAATATGAATTTCAATTATATCTGTAGAATCACAGAGTAATTTAGTCTGGAAGGGACCTCCAGAGGTCATTAGACAAAGCTCTTGCTCAAAGCAGATCTAATTAGATCAGGCTGCTCTGGGACGTGCCTAGTGGAGTCTTGAAAAAACCAAGGACAGATATCCCAGACTCCCTTTGTTCATTTATTCCAAGGTTTGATAATCCTCATGAAAAAACCTAAACCAACAAACAAACCAAAAACCACTTCCTTAATTTATAAAAATATTAATTTTCCTCAATCCAAATTATGCCTGTTTCCTCTGCCAGCATGCACCTCCTAGAACAGTCTGGCTCCATCTTCTTGCTATCCTTACATTACATAGTTACAAAACAGCAACAAGATCTCCCCCTTGCTTTCTCTTTTCTGAGCTGACAGTTCTCTCCTCCTATGCTTTCTGCTCAAGCTCACTGATCTTGATTGCCTTCACTGCACTTGCTTAACTGTGCCAACATTCTTCTCATACCGGGGATCCCAAGACAGAGTACTGCATATTTGGCCTCACAAGTGACAAAAAAAAAGATCACTACTCCAGACCTGTTAGCTGCAGTTGTCCAGTACAGCTGAGGATGCAAGTGGGATTCTCTGACACAAGTTCAGTTTATTGTGCACTAGGACCTAAAGGTCCTTTCCTGTAGAGCTGTTCCCTGACAACTGAACCTCAGCCTACAATGCTGCATGAATTTTTTCCATTGCAAATGCAGGATTTGCAATCATGTTAAACTTTATGAGAGGCTTACCCGTCCATCTCTCCAGTCTGTCTGAGTTTCTCTGACTAGGGGCCCTGCCCTCCGGTGTGCAGACCACTAAAGCTAATTTGGTTTTGTCTTCAAACTTGCTGGGGTTGCATTCCATCTTATCATCCAAGACATTAATACAGATAATTAACAGTTGTTCTCAGTATAGATCCCTGAGGGTTGCCACTAGTTACTGGATGCTAGAGGGACTTGTGTCACCAGTATAAACTCTTTGATTCCGTCAGTCCAACTAACTTTCTAATCAACTATTATTCACTTGATCAGCTTATGTCTCACCAAGTTGGTGGTTGTGAAACTGGGAGACTGTCAAAAGTCTTGGAAATCAAAATAACTTGTTCACAGTACTAGTCCACTATAGGAAGCACTCAGGTTGTTCAGCCATTATTTATCTTTCGCAAAATCACATTGGCATAAGAAAATTATCCTCTTGATTCTCAAGTGTTCAGGAATTACTTCTCAGAGGACTTGTGCCTCAGCCTTTCTAGGCTGCTTGCAGTTGTCTGGATCCAACCTCTTGCCTTTCTTGAAGGTGGTTGAAACATTTACCTTCTTTCAGCCACCAGGAACATCTCTTCAAAGAGTTGCTTTTTCTTCTTTTTTTTTTTTAATTTTTGTTTTCTTTTTTTCTTTCTCTCTTTCTTTTTCTTTTTATCTCACATCAGCTAGCTCCTTCATCACCGTCAAGTACTTCACATCTCACCCCATGGGCTGTATACCTCTATTTAACTTAACTGATCCCTAACTTGCTCCACTCCCACAGACTTCGCTAGTAGACTTAGGAATCTGGGAGGCAGGTTGGGTAGATCTTAGCAGTAAAACTGAGAAAAGCATTGAAGCATCACAGTGAGAAAGAAGGGCCTACCTGCTATGAAAATTCTAGCTACTTTTTAACATATGCATATATACCCACATACGGACACCTAATGCCTGTGTAAAAGGCATGGCAAGGATAGAACAAGTTTTAAGGAATGTCTGCTCAGCACAGTCTTAGCCGTGTGTCTAATGCTCTCGATTTTGTAGAAATCTCTCAAATGTCTCAAAGTTGTGGCAGGGTTTTATTTTGTTTTTACTCTAATCACCTTTTTCCCTACATGATAGTAGTTAAAGATTAAGTCAGTCTTATTTTACCTTTAAATAGGTCAGTATATGCTGAATAAGTCCCTTTCATTTTCAGACTGTATCGATCAAACCAATCTATTCACTAACTGTTGAAGAGCTAACATTGCATAGCTGCTGAGGCAAACTCATTTTTGACAATGGTGCATTTAAAGTCAATAAACATAGTCCACACAGACCAAACATAGCCCATAGCTTTTTTCCAACACCATTTGCATCACGTCACACTTAGAATGATTCAAGTTTGACATTTTAGCTGTTAAAGGAGCCATGAAAGTGCATCACAGGCAACCATTTTTCTTACAGATTGTAAAATAAAGAAGAAATATTCCCTATTGGCTACAAAGCTATGACTGGGAAAAAAAGGAAAAACATTTTATGCCATTTCCCCTTCATCTAAAAGAGCTGACCTATGTTGAAAAATTTCATTGTAAGATTTTTTTTACTGTGGTCCTGAGGGTGGTGAGGTACTGGAACAAGTTGCCCCATCCCTGGAAGTGTTCAAGGCCAGGCTGGATGGAGCTCTGAGCAATCTGGTGTGGTGAAGGATGTCCCTGTCCATGGCAGGGGGGCTATTGGAACTAAATTATCTTAAAGGTCCCTTCCAGCCCAGGCCATTCTGTGATTCTGTTTCAGCGATTCCATGATTCTATGATTTGCATTTGACACGTGTAGAGTGCCATTTTTAAATATATGCAGAACTCTCAAGAGGGCACAAAAAAGGCAACAAGTACCAGAACTGTCTATAGCAATATGACTAAATGTACCGAAAAATTGTGTCTTCCAGTCCCAGCTCTTACAGACACTTCCAAATAAGGTATCACCCATAGCATCCAAATAGCATCCATTAATCTCATATGAAAACAAAAGGAAATTGTATGTTGTTAAGTAATACTTTGAAGAAGTACGCTTTATTTAGCAATGTTTTGAGCACAGTCATGCTTGACCATCCTGAGAAGTTGGGCACTTGTAGGACAAATCAATAACTAGCTGTAGAATTGGTGCTGGTGACAGCAGTTTGGGTTCTGTGACCAGCTGGGCAAAACCATTGTCATCAGTGACATGGAGGACACCATAAAGATGGCTTTAAACTAAGAATGGCAGCAAAGGAGAGGGTAACCACCAATCCTGTGAGGGAGCAACCAATAGCTGGCTAAGCAGAGTTCATAGGACGATGTGACAGCAAAGGATCAAAAAAATCGACAAAACTAATGTAAGGCTTTTTGCATGTAACAAAGGAAGTGTCTGCAAGGCACCAATATAGAAAAATCTCCCAAACCCTCCCAAGACATTTAACATGCTGGGATGTCTCTTTGAAGTGTCAATATACTAACGCATATGGTATGGGGAATAAACTTAAAAAATAAAGACTGTGTGCATTTGGAAAGCTACATTCTTACTGAGATCATGGAGATGTGATGGGATGTTTTCCATCACTGTAGTCTTGAAATGGAGAGATATAGGCTTTTTAAGAAAGACAGGATATGAAGAAAAGGAAGAGGCGCCCTTTATGTGAGAGACCAACTACAGAGCATGGAGCTCTGCCTAGGGATGAATGAGTAACCAAATGAGAGCTTAAAGGTTAGGATTAAAGAGAGTACAGGCAAAGGTGACATTAAAGTGGGTGTCTGCTATAGGTTTCCTCACCAGGAAGTGAATCAGGCCTTCTGCAGACAGTATTAATCTCACATTCACAGGACCTAGTCCTCTTAGGGGACTTCCACCATTGCTCCACTGCTGGGGGACAGCACAGCAGGACAGTATCAGTCTAGAAGATCCCTGAAGAACATTCATGATCACTTCCTGCTCCAAGTGGCAGAAGAGCTGATGAGGAGAGGTGCTCTGTTGCACTTCATATTCATCAACAAGGAGGAGTTCATCGGGGATGTGAAGGTCAAAGGCAACCTTGACTAAAGGGACCATGGGACAGCAGAGTTTAGGATCCCTAAGGCAGGGAAAAGGGTACAAAGCAAGACTGCAACCCTGTACTTCAGCAGAAAAAACTCTGACCCCTTTGAAGATCTGCTTGGAAGAGTTCCCTGGAAGACCATGAAGTTAAGGAAATCCCAAGAAAGCTGGTTAATATTCAAAGCTCACCTTCTCTAAGCTCAAGAGCAGTCCATTCCAACTAGGAATGAGTGAAGTCTGGCAAAAATGCCAGGATGCCTGCATGAATGAACAAACCATGCCCTGTTGTAGGGTTTAGTTCGCATTTCTTACCTTCTGTGAGATAAGAGATTTGAAGAAAGGCAAAGCAGGCTCAAACTTAAAGAATATGAAAGAAAGTTTATTACTAACAGAGTTAAGAGTAAAATAAAATAAGAGATTAAGACAAAAACCCCTTTTTTCCTCCAACACCCCCCCCCCCTACTTCCTCCAGCACAAATAATAACAAATATGGAATTTTGGTCAGCATTCACAATCCTTAAAAGTCTCTCTCTGTTAATTTGAGGAAATTACGTCGCATGGTTTTTCCCAAACTGCACCAGCTAACAGCCTTCATTTCTCTCGCAGGCTGCACACTGAATTCTCATCCTCCCCTTATTTTTAAATGGATTAAAGAGGGAGAAAACAGTTTGATATCACAGTCTATACCACAGTCTGTAAAAAGCAGATTTAAGCTGCGTGCTAAAAGCACGTCTCCGCCCTCTCTTCCACGCCGCCATCTTTTCAGCTTCACTCACTTTCTCCTTCTCTCTGACACCGAGGAAGCCATGATGAGGAAACCAATCCTCTTTTTCTCGGGTCTTGCGATGGAGAAAAGCTCGCTCCTGTTATGCTGCTTGCCCTTGATGTTATTTTACAGTTCAGTATAGGCNTCCCCCACACTCCCCGCCAGGAGGTTTGAGCAGAAGAAAAAAGGACACCTCCTGTGTCTCCACTGGCTTAAATATGGAAATTTCGAGAAGCGTGACTGGTCAAGAGATCTGTCCATCAGACTCAGGGTCAACCCACAACACCTGGCCAAACTCAGACACAAAAAGGAAGTACACAGAGGGTGGAAGGAACAAAAAGTAACCTGGGAGAAATAGAGATTAAGTTAGGAAAGTTCAAACCCAAATGGAACTGAATTTGCTAGGAGTTCAAACCCAAATGGAACTGAATTTGCTAGGATGTCAAAGACAAAAAGAGAAGGGCTTATATAAGTATACAGGAAACAAAAGGAAGATTAGGAAGATGTTGAGCCACTACTCTCCAGGATTGGTGACCGGGTGACACAATACATGGCTGAGGTACTGAATGCCTTCTTTGTGTTAGTCTTCGCTAGCAAAACTGATTTTCAGGAGCCCCAACCCCCAGAGACTTGGGGGTTAATTTGGAGCAAGGAAGACCTGTCCCTGGTACATTAGGAACAGGTTAGGAAACACTTAAGATGACTGGAAATGCCTAAACCCGTGGGATTGGATGGTTGTACTCATAAGAACTCAGGAAGTTGACTGATGCTGCTTTGATGTCATTCTGAATATTCTTTCAACAGTCATGGCAACTGGGAGGGGTGCCTGAAGACTTGAGGAAAGCAAACATCACTCCTGTCTTCAAGAATGGCATGGGAGATGCGGGGAAACACAAGCTAGTCAGCCTCACCTTAACCCATGGGAAAGTTATGAAACAGCTAATCCTGGAAATCATTCCAGGCACATGAATGAGAAGGTGTGAATCAGTAATAGAATATATTCATAGAGGAGATTTCATCCTTGACCAACTTGATAAAGTTCTACTATGAAATGACAGCTTGGTAGATGGGTGGAGGGGAGACCAGTGGACATTTTCTACATCAACCCATTAATATGTATAAATACCTGAAGGGAAGGTGCAAAGAATACAATGCTGTTGTGTGACAGGACAAATGGGCACAGACTGAAATATTGATGGTTCCTCCTGAATATCAAGAAACATGCAAAATTTTACTGTGATAGCAACTGAGCACTGGCACAGGTTTCCCAGCAAGGTTTTGGAGTCTCTGTTGCTGGAGATACTCAAAAGCCTTCTTGACACTCTCATGGGAAACATACTCTATACAGTTCTGCTTGAGCAGGGGTTTGGTCCAGGTGACCTCCAAAGGTCTCTTCCAACCTCAATCATTCTGTGATTGTGTCATAATTTTTTATGATGAAATTATTGCCTTGGTAGACAAAGGGAGGGAAGCACATATTTCCTACTTAGACTTCAGTACTATGTCTCCCATAAAATTCTCACAGAGAAGCAACGAAATATTAGCTGAATGAGTAGACAGTGAGGTAGATTGAACACTGACTGAACAACAGTGTGCAGAGGTTGGCGATCAGTGGCATGAAGTCTTGATGGAAACCAGTAACTAGTAAAATACCACTGGGTCAGTAGTGCTTCCAATCCCGTTTCACATCTTCATTAAAGATCTGGATGATGGGACAGAAGGTACCCTCAGCAAGTTTGCCAATGACACAAAACTGTGAGGAGTGGATGATGTGCCAGAGGGCCATGAATTCTGCCATCCAGAAGGACCTCGTCAGATTGTACAAAGGGACTGACAGAAAACTCTTTTAACAAAGTGCAAAATCCTGCCTGTAGGGAGGAGCAACCCTCTGCAGTATATGGTGCCAGACAAATGTAGAGAGCAAGTTGAACAAGACCCAACTTGCCCATGCAGAAAAGAACACCAGGGACATGCTGGGACGGGCTGCATATGTCTTGCCAACCAGTCAATGGAGACAATCCTTCCCCTCTCCTCATCTCTGGTGAGGTCAGTGCTGGAGCACTGTGTTCGATTAGAGCTCAGTACTACAAGAGAGAAAAGGAACTTCTACAGAGTCCAGAAAAGGGCCATGAAGATGGCGAAGGGACTGGAGCATGTCCCGTAGGAGGAAAGACTGGGCAAGCAGAGAGGGTCTAGCCAGGAGAATACTCAGGGAGGGACCTCATTAAGGTTTCCAAATAGCTGAAGGGATGGTGTAACAAAGACAGAGACAGGCTCTTTCCAGTGGCACACAGTGACAGGGTTCAAGGAAAAGGACACAAAATTAAATACAGCTGGTGCTTCCTCAACACAATGAGACATTCTTTTACTGAGAGGTTGACTGAGCACAGCAAAAGGTTATGTAGAGAACTGGTGGACAATTCATCCATAGAGACCTTCAAAAGCCATCTGGGCAAGGTATTGGGAAAGCTGTACGGAGCAATGAGGTCCCCCCTCAGCCTCCTTCTCTCCAAACTAGACAAACCCAGAGCCCTCAGGTGCTCCTCACAGGATGTGCCTTCCAGCCCTTCCACCAGCTCTGTTGTCCTCTGGGCCATTCAGGGATCTTCCTGTCCTTTTCAAACTGTGGGGCCCAGCTTTACTGCATCCCAGGGGCAGAATCTGGTGTTTTTCCTTATTGAATTTCATGCCACTGATGATTGCCCAAGGTTCCAGTCTATCCAGATCCCTCTGCAAGGCTCTCATCCCTCAAGAGAGAAAACAGTATGTCTCAGTTTGGTATCATCAGGAAACTTGATAATGTGTATTCAACTTCTTCATCCACGTCATTTATAAAATTATTGAACGGAATTGGCCCTAGAATTTAAAGCTAAGGAACATGGCTAGTGACTTCTCACCAGCCAGTTTTATCCCCATGTGCTACAACCCCTGAAGCCCTGCTGCTCAGCCAATTCTTCACAGTACACTGTGTACCTACTCATCTTCCAACTATATAACTTGTCCAGAAGGATACTGTGAGGGACAGTATCAAAAGCCTTCCTAAAATCCAGAAAAACTACATCATCACCTCTCCTTCATCCACTCTGTAGGTGACCTTATCATAGAGGGATATCAAATTATTAAAGAGGACTTTCCTTTTTTGAACCTGTTTCGACTGTGTCTGATGATTGCATTAATCTCTAAATGTGTTTCAATAGCACCCAGCATGATCTTTCCCATAAAATTTCCACATACAGAGATTAAACTAAGAGATCTGTAGCTTCCTGGGACTTTCTTCATACTCTTATAAATTGCAGTTATATCGGCTAGCTTCCAGTCAATAGGGACCTCCCCAGAATCCCAAAATCTTTGACAGATGTTCCTGATTTAACATCTACAGACTCCCTCAGTACTCTCAGATGAATCCTACCAGACCCCATAGACTTATGAATATTCAACTGATCTAACATTTCTTACAATTTCAATGTTCACAAATGGAATGTCACTGCTCACAAAGTCCTCTGACTCAGAGGAATGAGCAGTCCAAGGTCTATTTTTAATATTGAAGACTGAAGAAAATGGCATTCAATGCCTTCATTTTTCCTTCATCATCACTTGCTAGATGACCACCTTCAACAAGCATTGGTCCAGTATTTTCCATAGTCATCTGCTGCTATTCACCTACTTGAAGCCTTTCTTATTGTCTAAAACAACACTGGCCAGTTTCAACTCTAGCTGAACTTTGTTCTTTCATGTTTGCTCTCTGCATTTAGGAACCACAGCTCTGTCCCGCAAAACTGACCTCACTTCCAGAGATCATTCATTTTTTTTCCTTCATGAGGAGTTTCCTGTTCAGCCAATCTGATCTTCTGCCCCATTTACACAGTGGGATTCTTGTTCCTGTGCTTTTAAGAGGTGGCTCTTAAAGACTGACCTGTATTCATGGATACCATAATCCTCAAAAGCAGATTCCTGGGAGACACTGCTAACTAGCTCCATGAGTAACTTAAAGTTTGCTCTCTTAAAATCCTGGCTAGCAATTCTACTGAACTTTTTTGTCATTACACCAAAAATTCTAAACTCAAGTATTTTGTGAGCCCTGTGGCCAAGACAGAAGTTTAACCTTACGTGCACCAAGAGTGCTTTTCTATTCACTAATAAGGAGTCTAGGAGAGCTTCTTTCCTAGCCAGCTCATTGAGTGGTTGCGACAAGAAATTACCTTCAATATAACTCAGAAATTTCCCAGACTTGTTTGTCACAGCAGTATGTTATTCTATTGATGTCTGAGATGTTAAGAAACCTCAAAAAATGCTGCTCTCAAAAGCAGCATTTGCTGCTCCTCAGCTTCAGTGACAGGTTTCTGTGCATTGGTACATGCAGAGTCATACAGCACTTGAAAAGAATCCACTGCAAATGCAAATTATTCTAGCTTCAGTCATACCAATGAAGCTATGCCTATTTAGAAGCCATGGAGCTGGTCCACTTTGAAAAATAAATAAATAAATAATAAAAACTAAATAGCAAACTGAAACTCTTTGCAAGGAAATTTCCAGCTCAAAGCAGATTTTTTTTCATGGGAGTTATAAACCCTTGAAAGTAGCAGGTTTATAATGGAAATGCTGACACGACTTTAACTATAGCATTGAAAATGGCGATGCTATAATTAAGCTTCGATCTTCTTTGGAAAAAAGGAAGAGGGAGGTTATTGTTCAATGGACTGCTCTGTCATTTGCTGCAGCGATTCTTAATTGTGTCTCATTACTGCAAGATGATCATTACTCTACTTGTCTATCTGATTTAGAGACCACTAAAAGTGTCTTGTAACAAGCAGCCGTCTCCTATGCAACAGTCCTTTGGCTCTCACCCTCATTACTCAGAATCTGTCCAATTATTTGTCATTAAAGTAATAAAAAGGACTGCAGTAGAAAATGTGGGAGGTAATTGTTGGAGGCCTGCCGAGGAAAAAAATGAAAACTGTTTTCAAGGCACTGGGAAAGTGACATCGTTAATTAAGTGTTAGAGAATATGCAAATCAGTCACAATCTCAAGAGACTGTAATAAAACAGAGAAAATATTATTATCATTTGAGGTAAAAGAAGGCAGAATTTCCCAGTCAATGTTAGGTTTAGTTACTTCCTAAGAATGGCTGTGGCAATAGGGAGGAAGCTCCAAATAAAATGAGCAGATGGGTGTATTTCAGCATAAACTGCCCTTCTAATATTCTGCAGCTCAGAGACAGGGAAGAAGGCAGCCACAGTATAGGATCCCAATTAAGGATTTTCTATAAATGCTGTTTATTTGATACCTACCTCGCATGAGAGTGTATATATCACACATGATTCCTCCTTCACAAAATGTACAAAATTTTACAAGTGACTTCATTGTTTATTTACATCACTGAATTTGTTGTAATTTACACTTCACCTTTATGGGTTCATTTATTCAAGCAGAAAGAGAGAGAATGGCCAAGAAGGAGAGGGAAAGAGAAAAACAGCAAGAAAGGAAGAGCGATACAAGAAGTCTTGTGCAACCAATTAAAAAAAAAAGATTGGGGTAGACTTTCCAGGTAATTATTTACACAAGCAAAAAAAAGATACATCAGTCCTTAATCACACAGTTGTAGAAGGAAGATTATTGAAAACAACCATAATTTGGGCACATCATGAGCAGATGTAAAGGTGTGGCACATCACTTCAAAACAATCAAGTCCCAAAGAATCTATTTTCCTTCATGCTGAGCTTTAGATAGGAAAAAGTATACCCAAAATTATGAGGAAAAGAGTTCGGATGTGAATTAATAGATTTAACTGAACATAGCTGGGCTATAAAACATTGATTTCCAGAGCAGAAATGAAGGCACAAGGAGGAGGGGTCTGGGCTAAAAAAGCCTCTCTGAAGCATCCTGATAGGGATCTTGTCTTGACTTGGAGGGGAAGACAGAGGCACCTTTCAAAGTATCATAGATTTGTGCAATACATCTTGTATAAGGACCATCAAGGAACTGTTTGGTTCATGGTTACTTCATATTCAAAAATTTGCTGAGGTTTCTTGGGCCAGCTGAGAACAACCTCAAGAGTAAAATTTCCCTGTTCCTTGCATCTATCTCTACTTTCTGGCCTCCTTACAAGTCCAGCTTAACATGCAATTTTGAGTCTGACAGGAAAGTATGACTTCTTTGTAAAAATATATACACGGAAGTAAGCTGGTAGACAAATTGTACCTTGCCAGACTTGGCACAAGTAAAGTGTTGGACCTTGAGCTTTAGAAAAAGAGAAAAGCATATTTAGATTTAGATAGAACAGATGTCTTCCTTTTTTCACCCACTCAGGTTTAACACAAGATGATCAGACAGAAAACACAGAGTAACCTGATGTTCCTGCAGTAGTGAAGTCAATGAAATTTGACCACTGCGTAGAGAACCAGGCGGTAGCAAAATTTAGTCTTCTTTAACTGGTGAGCAACCAAGGTAAATTAACCAAGGAGCAGAGTGGGAATATAAAAGAGCTGTACCAACACATTTGACCTCAGCATTCTGCTCCTGAGCATTTAAGATATTATAGGTACAGTGAAAATATATAGCACAACTTCTTTGAGGGTTGAGAGTTTGAGGTAAAGCAGTTTAAATACATATTAACTCTCTAAACTTTGAGAGACTTTCTAAACTGGAAAGCAAAATAAAATGTATAAACATTGTATATAATTTTAAATTGTCACTGTGGCCAGCTCTATAGATAACTGAAATACTTTGTCCTAGGACAGAGAGGAAATTTCCATCCTACAATCATGTAGGATGGTGACTGCAAAATGCACAGAAGAATAACCCTAAGATACAAGGTTATTTCCAGAAAATAGCAGCAAATTGACATCAGGATGTTTTCCATTAATAGCACAGAAACGCAGGTGTTTTTTCTTTTGGAATTGTTGAGGTTTCTGGAACATGCTTTGTTAGTCTTAAAAGTTGCAAAACTCTCCAAATATATGTTGTTAGAATGGAAGTTCATGCAGCTAGTGTAACCCTACATAGCCAGTAAACTCATTTTTTAAATGGTACGCTATGAACAAAACACCACTGCATAAAGTCAGTGTTTTCAGAGTCACACATCTCAGTCTAATCATAACCAGATTTTTTGAGTGACAGCAGTCACTGTATTTTAGTTTATCCCTTTTACATCCTACACACCACTTTTTAAGTCTCAAATATTTTAGAGGTGTTGAAGTAAAGACTGCAAACATAATTCAGAAACAGAGGAAGTGTTTTATCTGTCTGTTCCTGTGCTAGCACATACTAAAATATTTTTCTGTCCTTATTGCACTCTCAAAGATACACCAGGAGAGCTACCCTAGAATACAGACAAGTTCAAGAAAATGGCAAAATCAGAAAACTTTCAAAAATAAGAACAGAATAATTCTTTGTCTATCTTAATTACTAAAATATAATCATGTCTATCATGTTTGGAGTTACTTGTAAGGAATTTTTGTATAGCCCATCTTGGCTTCTCTCTAGAAGTTGCACTGCACATTTTCTGCATTTTCCCAATTTTCAAACATAGCTATAGGTTCTAAAATAAAAAACTAAAACTAAAACTAAAATCCACTTGTGGGTTTTTACTGTAGTAAGTTTTACTTGATATTTAGAAAATACTAAGTATCCTTTTTAGGGTATGCCAAAGTATGGGAGGTGGTTTTTTGGGTTTGCCAACTCTCATAGTGTAGGTTATGATCTTCAGTGTAAATGCAGGCCACCTCAATTTAACACTTGTCTTTCATTTGCCATTTTTGTGCTTCTAATCCTTTTCCTTTCTTCCATGTGCCTTCTTTATATCCTTTTTATTATTATTGTTTTAGGCACAAAGTAAAACAATGCACCCTATAGATACAGTTATCCATCCCCCTCCTATTTTCCTATGATGACTTTTTTCAACATTCGGTGGACAGTACACCACTACTGCAGCAAATGTCATTAGCAGATTGATTATTTTTTCCAATGCTTGAAAACTCTGAGAGGAGGCAATTTTATCATTTCTGTGAGTTCTAACAGTCTAAAAATAAGACTCTACTCAGTCTGTGTTTTAAGCTTTTCATTAGAGCCAAATCCCAGGCTTCTTTTTGAAAATTAAACAGAGGAAATTGGATATAGGGACAACCTATTTTTGTCTTCAACAAGTTAAAGTGCAAATTTTGTTTATTCATTCTTCTAGTTATATAATTTAAACTTGACTAAGCTGAGTAAAAGGTTCATTAACTCTTTATTAGGATACTTTTGATAAGGTGGAAAAAAATGAAAATTGCGTAAGCAGGTTTCTATTCATCTAACACATTTTTCACTACCTGTTGCCCTTTTGGTTTTTCAAATTAAGTACATAATTAGTTTGACTATATTCTTTCCTTAGAGATAGACAGAAAAATCTATGACTTGTGAAGGTGGAAAACAAAGAAATCAATAGGTGTCTGCCTTAGTGGGAACCTGAGGGGATTTGTAAGTGTGGCAGCAAGAGCTGCCAGTTTTGCTATCTAAGATGCTATTCTACACTGTGTCACAGATTCTCTCTTGATTCTTATTGCAGAATCAGTAAAAAGATAAAATTCTACAAGCTCTGCTTGCTTAGGGCAGAGAGAATACACTTGGAATCTACTCAGCAATTTCTCATGAGTGAATTTTGATTCATACTCTTCTAGCCTAAAAAATATTCCCTATGCATCACACAGGTCTAAGGATTCTTGAAAATAGAGTTTACTTATACAACTGGTATATATTAATGGCTAGAAATGTTAAAGCCATGAAAGGTTTGGGGAAGAAAATGAAGGAAAGCTTTGGTAATAAAAAGGTTCTGTCAAACTGCTTCTCAGTTTTTAATCTTGGCATGCATCACTTATGAATAAAATATATTTTGGGGGAGGTTGGGTTTTGGGGTAGGTTGGTTGGCTGGCTGGTTTTCTGTTTGGGTTTTTTTTGGGGTAGGGTCATAAATACTGTGCATCTAAGAAGAATTTCTTTTGCATATGGACCTTTAAGATTAAAATATTACTTTCCAGTGAGTGTAAGTTTTTCTAGCACAATTATTCTTTCCCATAAACTAGTAGCCTAAAACCAGAAGAGGAAATGAATATATTCATATGTGTCTTATATTATATATATATATGTATATATACAATTCAATATACTTATTTCCTTTTTAATATATTTATGGTACCAACCAGCTAACACTTCTAAGTTGTAAGCAGAGGTTCAATTATTTGCTTCTATAGTAAAATACAATTACTTAATGATAGGGTAACCTTACTTCAAATATAATTTTATAACTCTTCTGTCAGCTTATACTAAAAAGGAGCTCAGCTTTGAGATCTAAACGTGTTCAGAGCCAAACTTAATTTGGGCAAACATTCTGTTCCCGTTATTTGCTGGACCCAAGTATCATGAAATGTATTCTTCATGTTATAGTTGCAAAGTGCTGCCCAGGTAGTAATCTGCATTATAATTTAGTTACAGTTTCATTAAATAATTTTAAGAAGTGAAAGAATAAGTATATTAAAAGGATTAAATAATGCACCAAGTTGCTACAGAAAGACCTCTAAATTCCTCTGGAAGGGATCTTCTGGATCATATTTACCTGTTTGTAAATGGACAGTGAGCTGTATTATTTTAAAAGTAATACGAGACACTTCTAAACATTTCTGCAAAATAATAATAGAATTAAAACATGGTCCTGATGATGAACATCGACTGGGCTACATGTCTGGAAAATAATTTATTTCGTTTACAGTTCATGTATAACCACACTGATAACAACACTAAACTTGATTAATTAAAAGATTTGCTGAACTCAAGTCAGCAAGATTAGGTAGAAAAATAATATAAAAACTTTAAAAACTAAAATAACCAATAAAAACTAAGATTGTGAACCACAGTGTAGATGAATAAGATAAATCACTACACTCTTACAATGATTCACTCTGTCTGACCCTTTGCAGTTATTTTCTAGCATTTATAAAGTGGGCAGTGCTGTTAGTACTTGTGTCATCGCTATTAGTAGCTATAGTACTTTTAAAAAAACACTCTGAAAACAGAACCATTTCCCTCTCTAGTCTATTACCCTTTTCCCAAGCTATAACTTCCCACATGTTCAGGGAGACAGCTGACAGGAACAAAACAGTGAAAAGGCACATTAAATGGGTTTGGATCCTTTCACTACAAATCCTTTCCATTAGTTGTGAGACTTAAACAGTAAGTTTCAGGCACTTAGCTATGTAATTATTTCATGAGATCCATATTCTGGTTAAAGCCTGTTATTATTATTGGATATCATGTAAATCAAACAGTAGCTTACGATCTAATTATTATAAACCCATGAGTTCTGTCAACAGAATTTGACCCAAGGAGATCCTATTGTTCACACCATTTTGCAATAAAACAGAAGTCATTTAGAAATACATAAATACTTCTTTAGAAGTAAAACTGAAGATAATTGTGAAAGATTGCTATATGTACAACGTTCTGAATATAGGATTCTAAATAGCATAACAATGTGTCTTCCACATATTGTGTTAGAACAACTCTGATGCCCTCATGTGGGAAAAAGATATTTTAACACCTGCCAGCTTGGCTGAAAGTTCATGTTAGGAAACAAATGTAACCTTGCCAAAAAAATTTAGGGACAAAATTTTTGATATTAAGAATAGAAAAAAATTTACTTTCATTTCAGTTTGAGCATGAAGATGCACCAAATGCATAAAAACAAATAAACAAACAAAACAAACCAAACCAAACAAAAACCACAGCAACAAAACTAAACAAAACCCCACAAACAAACAAAAAACCCCCATCAAACAAACAAGACATAAGAATTATTTGATGAAAAAAGTCAGGTAACAAACATAAAATGTGCATCATTGCTACGGAAGGTTTTAATTCCTATATTTAAGTTCTCAGAATTGTATTTTATTTATCTATTTATCTAAAAACTGCCTTCAACAGAAAAACAATCATTAATTTCTCAGTTTTTACTGAGAATTTATGCTCTTTTCAAGTGGGAAGCCTAATTACTGTGTTTAGGAGGTAGGTGATTAATTGAAGAGTGAAAAATAAAATTTATTGTCTTTTGTTTAAATTCATTCACGACTATATCCTGGGGTAGAATAAATTTTTAAAAGACTTGATATTTTATTGATTGACTGTATATTGCTTAATCTTCATATCACACTGAACAGGAATTAAAAAAAAATTATTATTTCTGGATTTGGAAATGTACCATTACTATCTGTTTGTACTGAAATTGTACCAAGTTATTTCAGGAATAAACTACGTTTATAGACACCTATAAACAACCAGCAAAAAGAGTTCCTCACATGCCAAAAATTTCAGAATTTGTGTATTTTTATGACCTGACTACAGAGGAGTCTCTGGGAAAAGTAAAATATAAGGGTTACATCATTTAAACCAATAGCCATTTCATAGATTTTCTCCCCCCAAATTGTCTAGATGAATGTCATTATATTCCCTTTGGAACCCCTTTATTTCTTTTTCCATGATAAAATATATGAGACAAAAAAATTACTCAAAGACCTCAGGAGTTTTTTATACCGTTAGATGATCTGTGAACAGTCTATTTTCTGAGTGTATTCATTATTCCACCATAAATACTTTATGTGGACATATCTGCCCAAGGGTCTACTGCAAACTATTCACTTTGGTTATTGTATTTCTTTGACTATTTTTAATTCATCATTTGTGCTGTATGCCTAAATCACGTGAGTTATATGGCATTGTTTCTGCTTGTCAATTATTTGACTGAAGAAAACCTTTTTAAAGCAGTAGGCAAATTATTTCATCAAGACTATCCTATCACTAAACAAATATAATTGGATGTATAAGAATATTCTTCTGAAGAATATTCCTCATTATTTGTATAAACAGAAGTCTCTTCTGAGCAAGTGTTTGCAACAAAAAAATGGGTAAACAGAATCATACACTCTGGTCAGATCGAAATCAATTGGAATTTTAGGCCATGAACATACTTTTTCTTCCCATTGCTTACTCAGCCTTGGTCTCTTCACTTAAAAAAATGTTAAGGAATTTAATAAACACTACAATTTCTACATCAGAAAACAGATAAATGCAACACAATAAAAAAAAATTCATAGTTGTGCTGCAACCAGCATGAGTAAGCTCTTAAAATTTATATAAAATTTTAGACTGATCATTCAAGTTTCCCTTTGTATTGAGGAGAGCACCACTGAAAGTTACATCACTTCAAAGCATTATGGTAGACCCCACCTCCTAGTGCAACTCAAGAAACAGATACAGAGAAATTGAATTCTGCTCCAATAACCAGAAGACTCAGATTTGGCCTGAAAGGCTGCCTTTAAAATATCACACCTTTTGGCTCCACATACTCAGAAACTTGTCTGTGAGCACTGTATGGCCAGGGCTGTATTTCTTTGGGGAATCTTTCTCAGACAATGAAGCAAAGTATGGATAGTAGAAAAAACCCAACCAACAAAACAAAAACTGCAAAGCAACAAGCATCCTAGGGCAATACCTTAAGATTATCCATTTAAGAGTAAATATTGGCACTGTCATAGTTTAATTCCTTTACAGCATTTTCCCTGGATCAGATGGGTTTCCTTGTAATGCTAAGGATGACACATGGAGAGGCAGAAACAGCCTTGGAATAAAATCAGTGAACTTTTCAAGTTTTCAAATTTATACTGAAGCCCAGATGTTTCAAATACTCAAGCTAACTTTTATTTAGCATATTTATTTTTCCGTGATAACTATCCAGCATTGACTCCAGCTGTCAGAAAAAACGTAGGAAAAGGCTGTTCGTTTTTCCTGTGTCATGAGGAGGTCCTCACCTGCTTAGGAAAAATTCTAAGATCACAGCATATCCAAATTGTGACGTTTCTACATTACTTTCTGTCAAATTGGACCCCACAGCTTCTTGCTGACAAAAAACCTGATAAATTTTAGTCTCCCTCTCTATTAAAACTAGTGCTTTTCCTAATGATCAATATAATTTTATTACACCCCTGAAACTGTTTACATTTGCACTTCTTGTTGCAAAGACAGGGTAATGGTTTCAAACTGAGATAGTGGGGTTAGATTAGATATTAGGGAAAAAAAAATCTTACTGTGATGGTAGTGATGCACTGGCACAGGTTGCCCAGAGAAGTTGTGGATACCCCATTCCTGAAAGTGGTCAAGGCAAGGCTGGATAGAGCTCTTAGCAACTAGGTCTAGTGAGAAGTGTTCCTGTCCACGGCAGAGGGTTTGAAATTAGATGATCTTTAGATCTCTTCCTACCCAAACCATTCTATGATTCTATGATCCTATGATTCTGCTTTGAAATAGAAGCTTTTGGGTAGAAATATGTAGAACAAATAAGTAAATTACTTTCAAAACCAAACAAATATACCTGAACTCTCTTAAGTCGTTTTTCTGAATGTCTGCATCTAAGGGGATGCAGCTATGGTTCGCTTAAAAAAAAAAAAAAAAGGAAGGAAAACATATTACTTGTTTCTTAGGGTCAACATCACTTGCTTCTTCACATGACCTCTTAAGTGTTTCACTGAGGAGTCTCACTACACATTGAGTCTTCCTCAGAAGCTTATTCAAAATCACCACTAAAACAAAATACAGAAACAAAAAAAGTAAAAAACCCAACTCTCCAAAATAATGCAGAAGTCATCCTGTGAGAGTCAAACCTCTGATGTTTTCCTTTGACGGTAAATCAACTTTGGAAAAGGATCTTAAAGTTGCTTAGAAGCTGCTTGTCAAGGACTTCGCTCTTTTGTCACTAAGAAGCTCTTTAAATCTGCCACAATTATGGAAAAATTCCCAGTATTCAATAAAGACATGGTATAATTTAGCTCACATTTCGTTAAAACCAAAGTTTAGTATGACTAAGCATATTCTACTTTCAGATTCTACTCCTCTACAGATGATGTCTCCCCACAGCATTTAATGTCTTTCAGGCCAGAAAGAAAATAGAAAATTTTTTCTGCCACTCCAAACCACGTTTGAGGTGAACACTGGAACCAAGACCAAGAAACCTCTTCTCAACCCAGTGCCTTCCAAATATGCCTTCTTCTGTTACCCCATCATGCTTGAAAAGGAAATTGCTTGATTTGAATAGGGCCCCAAAAATGTTTTTTTGACAACAGACATTCTTAAGTAGACATTTTTAAGATTAAGCAATATACAGTCAAGAATGAACATTATGCCAAAAATTAGTATGAAGGAGGCGATAGAAATTATAGTCGGCAGTGGGAGAAACAGAGAATTCTCAAAATGGTGAGGACAAACCAAGGAATGCTCCAGCCAGAAGACTGCATTGTAAAAGAAACTGGGAATTACTTTGAGCTGAGAGGAAAGGGTAAGTGTATATGGGCTTTTCAGAAACACCAGGCGTAAAACCAGCAAGAGATAGTTCAGAAAAAAATCCCAAAAACTTATTCATTCTTTCCTATGGTACTGCATCTGTAGAGCTAAACCCAAAAACCCAAGTCAACAATTCTTTCAAGCACTCTCAGTTTTGGAGTAATTCCCTCAAGGGCATTCAGTACAGCTGGACACTAAACAGCTTGCTGCCAAGCAATGACTGAGTCTAAAACTGCTTATTTGGAAAGATTATTCCGGATCAGCAATCTTTCTGAAGTTTATAAAACTAAAGCTAAATTTAATTTTAATCAGTAAACAAGTTCTAAACCAAATATGCCTAAAGATTGAATCAAGGAAATAAAATACTTTGGTAAAAACTTAGGATCAAACTCTGTGGGGAAAAAAAAAGCAGACTTCACATTTGATTTAAAATTAGCTATTAAAATTGGGAAGAATTCCCATTAATAGGTATTCATTTTTATGCTGTGTACAAGTAACTTGTGCTAAGCAGTCTCATTTACAACATGGATCAGGCTCTCCCTAGTTGCCAGCACCTGGATATAAGGTCTGTAGCAGACCCTGATGTGCTCTCACTTTTAGAGACATATGGGCACTTTCACATCCGTAGTTTGGCTGTCAATAGCTCCACCCACCTCCTTCTCCCAAATCCCTTCACCTACTCACCAGCTGGTGCGGCTTGGCCATCACAAACTCACTCATCCACGCTCCAGACACTGGTACCGTGTACACACGGCCTTCCTACTCCCCACTTCAAGTTTATTAATAAGATAGAATTTATCAATAAAATAGAACAGACTGTGCTGATCAGGCACAGGGAAGGCCAGACAAGCAGATCAATCACATGTAGGCAGTTCTTTTTATCCCCTTCCACCTCTATTTCTCAAACTTACTCCTCCAATCATCCAAGTGCCTTTTTTTTCCAACCTTTCTCCCCTAAATATACCATAACAAGTCTGGTGCAATCCTGAAATACTTTTCTCCTCCATGCCATAACCAGCCCAAGTCCAAAAGGTGATCTGCTCCTGATGACTCATTTTGGTGGGTTTCACACCTGGACATGGAAGCTGAAGGTCTCCCGGGTCAGATTTGGAAGGACCCAGAACAGGCAGGCATTCCTCTGGAATCTGTAGTTTGTGCTCCCATCTGCAATCACATGACCCTGTGTTTTTCTGAGCTTGTGGAGATGGGTCTTTCTTTGACAGAGTGATGACCCATGGGAGAGGCCTAGGAGTAGCTGGAGCTGGATATTATTTGGCTCTCAAACAATATTGGTGGTGTCTCTCTGTGCTCCTTTGTAAGCATGTAGAGGAACTTTTATCACATCACCTAACAAAGCTTGATTCAATCATGTACCATAGTTCAACGTTTTGTATTAGTACTAGCAAACAAATAGTTCCTATAGGCTAATATTTCCCAGCTCATATTTTCCAGAGAGAATACTTGAATATTTTGAAGGCTTCAAGCAGTAGTTTCAAGCGAAATATAATGATATAGAAGGCTTCTTTTAGGCAAAGTCTAATTTACCAGATGGTTTCTAAATTATTTATTCTTTAGAGTTATCCAGTCTCATTAGATGCAATTATTCCCTCTAAATACTTGACTAAAACCCAGTTATTGTTCAGCTCAGCATTCTGAGTTTGTCTTGAGTAGATCACACCTGACAGACAGCTTATGCTTCAGAAGTCTTTCCAAGAGACATGCTATAATGGTACCAAAATGTTGCTGAACAGTTGGTGCTGAATGGATACCAGATATTTCCACATTTAAAGTTAGGCTGCTGATTGCAAATGTCACACTTTTTTTTTAAAGATCTACATCTTGATTTGGTGGTACCAGTGATAGAGCATTTCCATGTCCCAATTTAAGTAAAACTCCTCAGAAAAAAATCTACATAAACTTTTCAAGAAAATTAGTGATTTCTCACTCCGTTGGAGATTTTATTTATTTTCATAATTTGATTGTAATTCTATTCTAGCCCCACGCTCCCTGAATAACCAAGGTCAAACCTAAAAATCAAATAGTAATTTTTTTTCCCCTAATAAGGGGAAATAGATTCCAGTAATGCTGATACCTCTGGTTGTACTTTTTTTTCTTTTTCACTATATTTTTTATTAAAGTTATTATATTTTATAATATCACATTGTATAAGCTGTTTTGGTTCTTGCGATATTTACGCTTGTGTTATGTATGGGCTTTTACACTTCCATCCTTACCCAAAGTAGAGTTGCAAATTTTAACTTTAAACATCCCACAACATTAAATCCAATTAAAAAGGAATAGAATCTTAGAATGGTTTGGATTGGAAGGGATCATCAAGTTCTAACTGCTCTGCCATGTGCAGGGACATCTCCCACTAGACCAGGCTGCTCAAAGCTGTGTTCAACGTGACACTGAGCACTGCCAGGGTTAGGCAGCCATAGCTTCTCGGGGCAACCTGTTCCGATGCCTCATCATCCCCACTATAAAGAATTTCTCCCATACATTTAACCTAAATTTCTCGTCTTTCAGTTTGAAGCCATTCCCCCTTGTCCCATCATTACAGTTGGTTATGAAGAGTCCCTCTCCATCTTCCTGGTAAGCCCTCTTCAGATACTGGAAGGCTGCTATGAGATCTCCACTCAGTCTTCTCCAAGCTTAACAGCCCCAACTTTCTCAGCCTGCCTTCTCTGACAAGTGTCCCTATCAATCTCACAGGCTCCTCTGGACTTGTTCCAACAGTTCCATGCCCTTCTTATGTTGTGTCTTCTTTTTCAGTGATGGAACAAGAAGTAATGCATACAAATTCAAAGAGGACAAATTTAGGTTGGATATACAGGGAAGTTCTTTACTGTGAGGGTGGTAAGATACTGAAACAGGTTGCCCAGGGAGGTTTTAGATGCCTCAACCCTGGCAGTGTTCAAGACTAGGTTGGAAAAGGCCTTGAGCAACCTGGTCTAGTAGAAGGTATCCCTGCCCACAGCAGGAGGGTTTGGAGCTGGCTGATCTCTAAGGCCCCTTCCAATCCCTTGACATTCTGAGATTTTCCAGTGCCTGCATTTGCCTTTCCCAACTTGAGTCGTGTGTCTACAGTACTTTCTATTGAAGACTAAAACACAGAAGTCATTGACAGTCTCAGACTTTTCTATAACTAGGGTCTCCCATTTCATTATAGAGAGGGCCCACATTATTCCTTATCTTTCTTTTGATAGCAACATACCTACAGAAGCCCTTCCTTTTGCCTGACATCCCTGGCCAGACTCAATTCTAAGTGGGCCTTACCTTTCCTAACCTTATCTCTAGCTTCCCATACAATTTCCCCGTATTCCTCTCAGGACATCTGTTCGCTCTTCCACCTTTGTAAGCTTCTGTTTTTCCTCCAAGTTTTCTCAGCAGTTCCTTATTTATCTGTGCATGTCTCCAGTAGTTTTTTCCTGATTTCTTCCTTATTAGGATGCACCGCTCCTGAGTTTGGAAGAGACGATCCTTGAATATTAGCCAGCAATCTGGGGCCCCTCTGCCCTCCAGGCTCTATCCCACAGGACTCAACCTAGTAGGCCTCTCAAGAGGCCAAAGTCTGCTCTCCTGAAGGCCAGAGCAGCAAGCTTGCTGAATGCCTTCCTCACTTCCCTGAGAATCTCAAATTCCACCGTCTTATGGTCACTACAGCCACAGCTGCCTTGGAGCATCACATTGTCCACCAGGTTCTTCCTGCTGGCGAGCACAAGATCCAGCATTGCACCTCTTCTCATTGACTCCTCTATCACTCGTATGAAGAAGTTGTCACTGATATATTTGAAGAGTCTCCTGGATTGCTTGTGCCCTGCTGTGCTATCACAATATATGTGACAGAATTTTTTGGTAAAAATATTTCAATTCATAATAAAAAATAATACTAATGTATGCTAGTTTATGCCAATAAATATTGGCCATAACTCAACAATAGCCTTCAAAAGCTGAAGATGTCTCATACAAGGTAACCAAGTAAGAAAAAGGGGAGGAAAGTGTTCTGCTGCCATCACACAATATGCACAATCCGTACTAAAGCTCTTTACAAGTACTGATAAAGCCCTGCACCAGGTGCCCAGGAGAAAACAAAAAGCTACCTCTAAACTTTTTGGTTTTCACACCACAGCTTTCACAAACACACACTACCACCCTTTCTCGTGACTCCATGCTAGAAGAAAATATCTTATATTCAGATGCAATAACAGTCCTTAAACACATATCAGCATTGCTGATGGCACTTAGTTATCTCTAAGGTAAAATATAACATGGACTTTTGTATTGTATTTTAATACAAGAAGAGTTGCAGCGCTTTAACAATATTTATATGTGCTTACATATAGCATAGACTATTACAGCAAGAGCAGTATTCATAAAACTATGCATAGTCTCCAATGTTATTTTGTCATATTGAAGAAATAAGACCAAAGATATTTTTCTTTCTTTTTTAAGTTTTGCCTTGGCAGGTTTTTACCTTTGAATCCCCCCAAAGCCTTTTAAGAATCCCACCATACTAAGATTAGTCTTCCCTTAAAAAGTAAAAGTCTTCCTCTACTGTTATTTAAAGCATTGTACTCCCTACCAGGTACATATGGAATCTAACTGTGATTTACTAACCATCTAGAGTAGCTTTTACATGTGAATTTTCTACAGAAGGGATGCTTGCAGCAAATACTTTATCAACACAGACATAGCAAAAAATATTTACTTTCTTCAATATCATACACAATGTCAGTTAAGAAACACAGCCAGATGCCTAAGTAATCAACCAGCTGGATGTGTGCAGCATCTGTGTGTTTCTTTGCCTCTGCATCAGGCAGAAAACAGTGATCCCCAAGTTGGATAAGAACTTCTGATCAAGCACTGCAAAGAAATTACAATAACCACAAAGCAAGGTATACTGTTCACGTTATCTCCTTTACCATAAAAGCAATAAAACATCTAATAACAAAAGAAAACCAGGCTTTGTTTCAGAAGCAGTGGAAGATTCTCATGGTAGCCTTTCAGTCTCTTCACTTTGGATTCCCAGTTTAGGCAACAATTAGCTCTCCGTAAAGTCTGTCTATTCTTTACATGTAATCTTTTACTGAAGTCTCGTATTAATTTTTTCTGAATTAAACATATTCCTTAACTAACTCTTCTGCTACTTGAAAAATTATAGGATCTTCTTCATACTTGCAGTAGAGAAATCTGCAATTCTCTTATTGTCTCCAATAACCAATAAGTTTAAGAAAAATCATAAAAGCTTTTAACTTCTAGTTCAGGTAGCTTAAACTCAACTTAATTAATTTCCATTTAGACATTCAAAACTTCAAAGAAGTGTCTGTCTTTATGACCAGTGGATATATTATTCCAAAGTAAGATTGTTTAAAAAATACATGAAGACATAATATATACTGTCAAATATTCAAAGGATTCATTATGTAGAATGCATGCATTATCTGTCTGCACTTGCACGTAAAGTATCAGCAATGGGCAGAAGGCAGGCATCCAACTCTGCCAATATTCTGTGATTCTGTGATCTCTAAAGTCAAACGAGAAACTTCTGATCAACTAAAAAAAAATTTCTAATGATCTTTCTCCTAAACAGTGCATTCTTTACATGCCACATAGAAAAGGAACCACCAAGAAATACAGGGTGATGGACAGGATGCGAGATTGAGAACTTGGACACATGAGAACCCACTGCATCACTCAACTTTGTTTTGTCTACAGACTTGCTGTGGCTGCACACAATCCCACTGTCTGTATCATTGATAAAGATATTAAAGAGCACCAGATCCAAGACAGAGCCATGAGGGAACCTACTTGTCACCAGCCTCCAAGTGAACATAGAGCCATTGACTACAGCTCTCTGGCTGCATTCATCCAGGCAATTCCTTATCCACCAAGTAGTCCACCCTTCAAATCCGTGTCTTTCCAATTTGGGGACGAGCATATTGTGGGGGACCATATGGAAGGCTTTACAGAACTTTAGGCGGATGACATTAGTCAGTCTTTCCTTGTTGAGTATTGCTACCACACCATCACAGAAGGCCACCAAACTGGTCAGGCAGGAGTTGCCTTTAATCATGCTGTGCTGGCTCTCTGAGTTTGTCTCCGTGTCTCGTATGTGCCGTAACATTACTTCCATGAGGATCTGCGACATGATCTTCCCAGGCATAGAGACGACGCTTACAGGTCTGCTGTTCCCTGAGTCCTTCCTTCCACAATTTTAAGGATAAGAATGATTGGATAGATTACAGGTTAAGTATTCTTACTGTCTCCAATAGGAAGATTTTTTGCAAAACACTCTTCTATTTCAGACCTACAAACTAGTATCCACAGAGTTCTGTATATAGAGCTGACTGAAATTTTACTCAGTGCCTGCTTTATAGCTAATCTCAAAGCAGTCAAATTTGGGTTTCATTTTGCAGCCAATTATGTCTTTTCAATTAATTTGAAAACAATGACAATACAAGCAGAAATCAATTTTCAAAGAGACATTGCTTTTGCAGGAAATAAACTTCTCACTCTAGTAGTCAGCGATTCCACCTCCTGGAAGTCTCAAAGGTTTTGTTTGCCAGTTAACATAATTTCAGGAAATCTCCAACACACCATACATTCTCAACATACACCAAAAGCAGAAACATGTTGAACACTACAAGAACACTACCTGATCATTAATAACTTTCCATCTTAGAAATATTTGACCTGGTTTAATGTATTGTGAGAAGTCTGACATAACTGAGCCTTTGTTCCTCTTCAATACTGACAGATATGACAGTAATATTTTACTGTTTCTTCTGGGAAAGACATGGGAAGTTCAGGAGTTTTGTTGTTCTGTTGGTTTTTTTCAAGAAAATTATCTTACTTATTCATGTTCAGTGATATTCCAGTACCGGGAAAAATAAATATGTTTAACAAATTCTTAGAAAGGGTGCACTCTTTGTCTTGAAACACCATAGCAAGACATGCAGCCAATAACGCACAAGTACCAGTGAAATTTTAACTGTTGTGACCTATAAGAATGTTTTGTACATATTTAAAATACTTTGCTAAGCAAACATTTACACTATGAGACCTATGATGTGACTAAGCATGCGTGTATCCACTATTTAACTTTGTCAAAATCCTTTTTGCTAAATATATACAATACTTTCCAGTGTGTGGAGAACTATAAGCAAAAAATGGAAAAGGTAGACAGCAAAGAGTTAAGCAGATGGAGAGACAGGATCACCTCTGCCCTCCTCTCATTCCCTGCCATCATTCCTTCCATTATATTAGGATGAGAAGTAATTTAAAATGTTTTTTTGAAGAGCATAGAGCTCCATTATGAACACTACTACATTCTTTTTTAAATTATTAGATTTTTTTCAAAATCTACCAGTATCAGTTATTTTAGAAAATGTCTTAAGACAGACTTCAAAAGAAAGGTAAAGAACACCACCTACCAGTGTAATAATGATACATCCCATTAAATTTTTCAGATTTTCCCTCTTGTTATCTTTGCCTCTTTCCTTTCTCACTTCTCTGGAATTACCACTATAACATGGAAGTCATCACTATCTAAAGTTTTCCTGAAAGTTTTTCCATCAGAACTCAGTTGTAGTATAGAAATCAGGATTTCTTTTCAAATAACCAACAGAAGTCAATTTTTTTATTGTTGTTGTTATTGTTGTTGTTGTTGTTTTGTCAGTTTGTGACATGTAATACTTGGAAGTAAAAACAAAATTTTTTTCTAGAGTAGATGAGCATTGTGCAGAGGAACACATTATTTTTTTTTTTTCTATTACCCAACCATCCTGATCTCTGTTTTATTGTACTCCATCAAATGATATTTGGAGTTCATTTCACTTACTCTCCACTGCTTTTATCTAAAGTAATTCAAGAAACTGCCCTTGTTCCAGATCACCTGTTACTGAATCACTGGTAAAATTGGCTATTAAATGTTACTTCAAAGTTTGCCTGTCTAGAGAATCTCATTAGACTTCAGCTGCAGCTCCACACTGATTCGCAATTGTATTGTCTTCGTACATTTATATTGTAGCAGTTATCAACCACAACAGGTAAGGAATACAGATTATTTAAGGAATGATTTTTCATCTTTTTTTGAAATACCAAATCAGAATACTGATCTTAACTAAGACAGTGATTGCCATTTTCTGACAGTGACCACATGAAACCCCACATTGCTCTTACTGTTATGCTCATCGATCTGTTTGAATCACACCAACAGGATATGATCATGATTTAGCTCCAGAAGCCCTTGATCTGCACAAGTTTTAATTCTTAACCATATTATTTGGTGGTCAAATGGTGTTTTAGTGGTCTGCAGATGAGAAACATAACTTATGTTGCATTCACACAAACTGTACTTCAATATACATCATGATTTTGCACTTGTGATAAGCTTCTATTGAATCACTTTAATTTCTTTCCTGAGACCCAGCTTGGGTTCCCTACAAAATGACCTTTGAGTCTTTGCACCATTAATTCTGGACTTTTATGACTTCATGAAGCTGTTGTCATTCACTGAATTAAAAAAAAAAGCATCTTCTTGGAACAACATGATTTTTCTCCTCTAACTTTTCGATTCCTACCATGCAGAAGCTAAGCATAATGATTTTACCTACATTTAGGACTTTTTAAAATTTTAGTTAAATCTCTTTTCCTGAACTATTCCTATCAATAGTATTTATTAGGATTCTTTATCTCTCTTATATATCAAACCACTTGATGCTAAGATGAGCAGCATTAACTAATTTCTATTCCTAATATTGTTGCCTCTGTCTCAGAATGTGTGCACAGAGAATTTAATTTCTCATACACATATATTGTCTAGTATTTCCACCTCCATCTAGCAGATATTTTATCATTTAATGGCCTTATTTTCACCTGCATCTTACCCCAAAGCAGTCCATAATAATTGTGTATACTACTATGTGACTATGTACCCTCTTCATTTTCTCTTCATCGCATCAGAAATATTAACATACCTCAGCACTTTATTTTTGCTCACCAGTATCATCTCATGGTTTTGCATAAAGTTTTGTTTTCCTTAGCTTTTAATATCAGTGCTCACCAGAATTAACTTAATTTCTATTTTCTAATGTTTCCAGCTTGCTTTTCCTTATTTGCCATCAAGGATATTTTAAATGAATAAAATCAAGCATTTGCACTTATGTCTGAAATAATAAAATGGTTTTTCAGTTTGTTTTTTATTTTGCTACTCCTAACACAGAAAGAGCAGAAGACACAGACCCAAAGCCAAGATATTTTCAGTACTTTTTCAAGTAAGCTGTAGAGAAAGTAGATTATCAAAATTTTAAAGGTGAATTATACAATAACACCCCAGAAAATATACAGAAATCAAAAGAAATAAAATCTCAACTAGACAGGCATACATTGCAGGACAGCTAAAATCCATATTGCACTGAAATGAAATAATCATATTTGAGTGAACTCTTATGAAGTGAAATGTCACCTCATACATTTGAATTTAAGTCTATTTACTTAAATAAATGAGGCTGTGCAACTTGCAATGTTAATATGAACCTTTAATAGTGACATTACACTGTGGGAGAAGAACTTTTGAAATGAGCATACACAACAGTCCTGTCTTTGATTGCTAAGTTAATGAAAACTCCTTAAAACTGTTCCTTCTCATTTCAACAGCTTAAAAACTTCTTAAAAGTAACACCACCTTTGAACACTATGGAATACATCAGTAATGCATTTGTTTGTAGAGACTATATAAGAAATACGCCAATCTGATTATAAGTTATAGAAAAAATATAATTAAACAACAAATTTGGTCCAAGTTTATCACTTTTTAATGATTAAAGGAGGTTTTTACTTGAAGGTTTTGGCTGGGAGTTTTTTTCCCATTTTTATTTTCCCATGTCAGGAGAGCTGTTATATTACGAGTCCCAATTTGTGCCTTTAAAAACTTGAAAAGATCTTACACAGCTTGGAATAGTTCAACTATGATGACTAGATCATGACTGTATTGGTTTAAACTGTTCTAACTGACTTGTCAACATCTCAAGGAAACTCACAGACTTCAAATATTTTTATTGACCTGGAAAGCCTGGGAGTTTTTTCCTAATCTAGAAAGAGTCAGCAGGGCTTAGACAGGATATTCATTGACCTGGAATGACTGCTTTTTCAGCCTTTCTTGCTCCAGAATGACTGTAAAAGACTTTTAGCAACTATGCTCTTAGTAACAGGTAATCTGTTTTGCTGAACAATGTGCTGTTACACATATTGCTTTCATTTCCAAAAGCACTTTAAGGGTCCATGCATTAACTACGAGAATAAATACTATATTGAATGCACAGTGTCTGTTGGGTGAAATATCTGGCACAGAATCTTTATAGTGCTTTAACGTGTGTTTGTTTAGTCTCTGTCGCTGACATAACAACTGAGACTGCTTCACTAGTGCTAGGACTTTTCAAGAAGCTGCTTCTCCTTAGCCAGCAAAGACCAGAAAAAATATCTATTAGGAATATGTGATAAAGATACTATTAGCCAGAGATATTTCTTGATTTTAAATGGTACTTTTGAAAACAGGCAGCTGTAGCAAGAGATTGGGTTTTTGGGATCTGTTTTTAATGCTACAGGTGAATGACTTGATGTGAAGAACCTAAAAAAATTTCGTAATATTTTATATTGATTGTGCATACTTTTGTTTCCCATATTTCAGCACACTGTTTATAGATCGAGAGCTACTTAAACTCTTTTTCCTGAATGAAAAGAGACTTGAGTTCATAGGTTGCTGCCTTACACATCATTTTCTAGGAGCAAACACTGAGGCCTTTGACTGAGTATCAGTCACTAATCAGGTTTTAAGCAGTTAACTTGCTTGGTTCTTAAACTCCTGTGGCTAGAGATGTTTTAAGAAGGTGTGAACTTCAATTCACAAGAGAGCTGCCAACACCTTGTCAGAAAAGGATCAAAGGACAATGACTATATTGCTGTTAAAAAACCTCTGCTTGTGCCCTATACTTTTTGGACTTATAGCAAATATCCAGTATTTGTCTTTTAATTTAGAAAAGCTGTCTTTGCAAGCTGCATATGCCTTGCTATATAAGGTCCCCCCTGTTTAAAACTAACATAATCAAGAACAAATGTAATTCATTCTTACAGGGTAAAACGTTTAAACAATGGCACTATGATTTTCCTAAAGTCCTGAGAGTAAACACAAGGGGCTTTGAGGATTCCAAGACAAATTGTCAAAGATCATGGTCTAGAGAAAAAAATATGTTGGCCATCTTTGACCTGAAGTCTTCTCAGTTATTCTAGATACTTTGTCCCCCAAAACTACAAAAGATCCTAATCTACCATCATAAGAGCAATGTTATTTCTACTACAATTTGTTTAAAACGACATAAACTATGTCAAAAATATCTAATTATGAAGAATAGTAGATACTGTGTAAGTCCTACATGCACCATGTAGTTCCAGTTTTCAGTTGCAAGTGCCCATATCACATCAAAAAGGACTAAAAACTATTTTTTATCAGTTTCTTTACTATTTAAAGACATATAAGAGGAATTGCATTCAGGCAGGAAAGGTTGCTTCACGGTATAACTTCAGGATCATGGCCTATGTGTTTCTTTTGATAGGTAGTAAACAACGCAACCAGCACTAGGAAATGTATGAGTTACTAATAAGAACAGCACTGGTGCATCACGTAACCAGAACATAAATATCTGATGTAGTTTCTGAGACAGCAATTTTGTCTTATATGAGGTGAAAGGAAAGAGAAAAAACACAATTCAGTCTCTAAATAAACAACTTAGTTTTAAATTATTACTGTTTCTCTCCATACATTTTGTCATTTTTACTCAGAGAAATGATACATCAGTTTCATTACTCCACCCAGCAAGCAGCTATCGCAGGGATTAAATATTTTTTGTATCGTATTTAGTGATGAGGGAAAGGTAAATTTCAGCGGGATAACTTTGAAGGAAAAAGGCAAAGATTTCTGAATAATCAGATGATCATGCCTTCCAGAGAAAAACAATCTGGCCTGGTGTGATGGTTCAGAAATTTTTCCTGCACAGTGGAATACAAGCTTGGTCTCCATATCCTGAGTAAGAGTCATAACCAAAGCAAGTGTAATGTGAGTGAAGTGTGTTTGCAATTCTCTATCTCCTATCAGGTTTTTTCCCAACTAATATCTTACTCATTTTTTCTTCTGTTAAAAGGCCCTCATATGGAAATGAGTCTTTATTACAAGCCAAATTTTTCAAACATGTCATCCTATCTAAATACTAATCTTAGTATTTCATCAGGAACAAAACAAGAGCAAAGACTTTTTCCTCTCTTCATAGGTCAAAATATAAAAACGGCAACAAAAAAATCACTATTCCAATTTTTTTCCTTTAAAAGATGAGATTGTCAATGATTTTTGATGGTTTCTGAATTCCAGTACAACACACAAATGACAATGTGCAAAATCATTAGACAAAGGTAACATAAAGAAATATTTTCTTTCAGATTGTCAATTTAAAAACTTGAATCACTACTAAAATCATTATAAATTTCAGTAAAATTAAAAATTGTATCCCTTGTCAGATATAAGGACAAGAGAGAGTTGAGAACAGAAATTATCTATTAATCACATGTCCTTTATTTTCTTCAAAGGACCTGGTTTTGATCGATTTCTTCAGTCAAGGAAGACAAGTTATTATAACAGTAGAAAAGAAAGCTAAAGGAGACATAATATAAAGTATGTGGATAAATAATTGACAATCTTTACATGGCAATTGCTCGGTAACCAGCATAATCACTGTTAAAATATTTGTCAAGAAAAGTAGAACTCCTTAGAAAAAATGCTGTTCCTAAACATTTTTATGAGAGCTGAGATTTATATCGTTTAAGATCATTATGATTGTCTAGTGATACTGGTCCAAGTCCTTGAATTTTTTAGTATGCTTACCTCTATTTACAAGAGCTGTGTATCTCACCCAGCTATTTTCTCTTTAAAGAGGTAAGACTAAACCAGACTAGCTAGAGCAAGATTTTAATGGAACTAGTAAGTTTTAACGCAATTAGAGGGGAGATATCTAGAATGGGAATAGGCAAGATAGTGGGTTAAAAGTTGAAGAAAGAGAACATTAAAGCAAAGCTTGCTTTTTACTTCAGCAGAAATTTATAGAAAATTTGTTTCCAGTGTCTGATTTTATTGTTCCTAAAAGGAAAAAAAGCAAGTGTACTTGAGAAAGGTACATAGAAACAACTGGGAGGTAATAGATTCCTTATGTTTGTCTTGAGAAGTACAGACTTGAAAACCAATCAGAATGGTTTTTACTGCATTATAGATAAAGTAATAGCAATCCTCCCTAAACTGGTAAAGGCTGCAAAATCACACTATGATTTGACAAGGTATAAAATTAATTAAAATTAATAGTTGCTGGAGAAGATGATCCAGAAACCTTGCATCAAACTAAAGAACTAGAGATTAGTTTGAATTGGAAGGGACCTTTTATAGATCATCTAGTCCAACTCCCCTGCAATGGTCAGGGATATCATCAACTAAACCAGGTTGCTCAGAGACACATTCAACTGGACTTCGAATGTTCCCGGAGATGGGGCAGCCAAAACTCCTCTGGGCAACATATGTCAGTGTTTCACCGTCCTCGCTGAAAAAAATTTCTTCCTTATATCTAATCTAAATAGACAATCTTGTAGTTTAAAACCATTTCCCTTGCTCATGACAACAGGCCCCACTAAAAGGTTTCTTGCCACAACTGTTGTAGGTCCCCTTCCAGTACCAGTAGGGTATCTCATCCCTGTAGTATAAGTTGTTCACAGACTCCTCATATTAACTCCTTTCTGTGCAACACCAGCCATGTCATATCAAGGCACCCTTTATTCTGTTAAAGAGTGACTGTGATAGTGAATGTCCATAGTGTCATTCGGGCAGTATTTTACCTAATTCAACAACTGTCTCTGTTCTGATTTTTTGGAACTGGTGCACAGCTCAGCCACTGTCCACTACTATGTAGCAAGGGCTTCTCCAACAAATGAATGTTCTCTTGTTTATTTAACAAGTGTGAATAAAAGTGTCTGAGGCATTGAATGACCCTTTATCCATTAACCCATACCACCACTAAAAATACACTGAAGCAACACAGCACTGGCAAAAATACTGTCAGTCAAAAAAGAACATGCTACAATATTTTGCAATTGTTCCTCCTCCAAAATAATAGTTTTCCTTCTTTCTTTTCCATCTGATCACATTATAAAGATATTTTTTCCAGTTAGACAGGTTTTTTTTCTTCTTCATTTTGTTAGCTTTTTCCTTTCCCTCAAGTCTGCAGCAAGCAGACTGTATGCACACACACACATGCACATCCACCCCCCACCCCCGCCCTTTCTCAGTCTCTCTGCTTTTAGCAATAATTTGCACATAATGGAACAGCCAGAGGGGGGTTTGATCAATGACCTCTGTCTCGGAGATGCTGTTCCAAGGGAAACACATCTGCCAACATAAAGTATTGGAGCAATCATAGCTCAGTGAGCGCCGTAATAAGCAACTGTTACACTGGAGCCATCAGTCATGTTCAGTTACAGACCTGAAAGGATATGGCACCTCAGGGAGCAATGTCCTTCCATAAATTTGGGCAGCAATGAAGAATGATTTGCAATCAAGTAATAAAAGGCCTAAAAAAGGTCCACCACGCATACTAACATCCAATACAGCTGACAAAGAAAATAAAAAACCTTGGCATTGTTTGCTCGTTATGTAAACTACACAGCTGTCCAAGCAATTAAGATATGATTTTGGGAATTCTCTCGTAAAAATTTGCTAACAGCGCTTCCACTTGTGAAAGTGACATTCTTCTTTATCAGTAAAGTGCATTTCATTAAGGTAATGCAATTTCATCTAGCTTAATAGTAGGAATTGCTTAACCTTATGGCAAGAGTACGTAAACAACATAAAATTAATGACACTCCATGCATTGTGGGAATAGATTTGCATTAGTGACAGCATTGATCAAGTAATAGAGAAACTAACATGCACTTCCAATTGTTAGTACTCTAGGGATTCCTGTTCGCTATCTGCAAAGTCATATTTCTAGTCTTCTGGTTGCAAAATTGTTAGAAAAGATAAAATTCACAGTAAGCTTTGCAATTTTTCAGTACTAACACTAATGAAATAAGCATGATAAAAAAGGCGTGGATCTGAGGGGATCCATCTCCACAGGCAGGCTAAAAAATATAAGTGAAACAGAAGACATGTGCAGAGGTCTTCTAAAAGTGATGATTGACTTTATACGTGCAACAGCCCCATGATTCAAGAGGTTTTCTCTTCCATTCCTTCAGATGATAAAATTTGTAAGTGCTGTAGACACCACTTCACGTTCTGATATTTTTATGAATCCAGCTACAGGAATGTTTATTATGCTTATATCTTTTATTATTTTTGCTTCTACCATTAATGGTATGGCTGTGTGGTTTTGCACAGTACTATGGGCTGGACAATTCTCTAATATGTAATATTTTTCACATGCCAAAGTCAAGAAAAAACACTGAGGACAGCTAAAGTCACATCTGCTCACAGAAAGATCTTCAGTCTTTTGCACTTTCGTTCTTCCAGTGATGAGGTTTTACAGGCACATACGACACAGTATAGGTCTATCAGCAGAGCCTGTTTTGGGTAGTCTGACCCCTTTCTTGTCAGAGAGGTGTTTCTCAGGCCCCTCTTGAAGCACAAGGTTAAGAAACCTCGGACTGCATAGAGAGGCTTGGTGACTTCCTGAAAAGCCTCCCTTAGGCCAGCACAAACATGTCAATCCACAGGAGCAGCACCTGTTTAAACAGCTAAATCTTAATTGTTAGTATTTATATACTGCACTGAAGACCAGCTTTCAGTTCCTCTTTGTTGCAAAGGAACAACTTAATAAAACTTGTCTGAAATGCTCTCATTTTATTTGTGTGTGCCCTTGTTTCCTCACAGTCCAATTAAATGTTGTGGTTTAAAACCAGCTGGGAATTAAACTCTAAATTAGCCTCCCTCTGGTGAGAGAGGAACATCGGCAGAGACTATGGGCTGAGATAACAATTTACTGAAAATAAACAGCAAGAAACGAACAGAAACAACGACAATACATCAGTAATAAAAGTATACAAAAGAGAGAGTGATTAACAGAAAAATGTGCTCACCACTCTGACCCAGTTCCACACGGCTGCTGAGACAAAGACAAGTCATTGGACATTACCACTGCTGGCACCACATGGCCTCCTGCTACAAAGGAGAAAATGGCAGACATTACCACAGCCCTTTCATGACAAACTCCCCTTCCCTGAGCCAATGCAAAACAATGATGGACAAACCCCCGCAAGCCAGATCATTTGCATCACTCCACTCCACCACGGCTCCTCACGGCACCTGCAGTGCACACACACTGCTGGGTTTGGCATTATTTGGCTGGGCTGGGCTCAGCTCGACTCCATTCTACACAGCTGTGTTCATCACTCGGACTTGCATTCTCCCATGGGAAAGAGGAACAAAATGGCGCTGCTTCTGCTGTGCAGTGGTGTTCCCTGCTTCTGCTGTGCTTGAGGTGTTCCCCCTGAAGCCACATCCCCAGCAATGCCATGTGTGGTATAGAATAGCGAGCTGGACATGCTCACACAGGTCTGGGCTCCACCTCCTCTCAGCAACCATGAGAAAACTAGGGCAGTGTATCAGCAGGAAACCCATCACAGAGATGATTGAAAGTAGAGAAATGGGGAATGCTTTAGCAAAGATTGGCGAGACACGTCCGACAAGGAGAGCTACTTCTCCTGGGGCTTTTATTTTGGTTTGGTTTACAGCTTATTTCTTATTTTAGAGCTTTTAATTTAAAAGACAAAAGCTAACTCTGGCTCTCTCCTCCAGATGCAGGACATAAATGAAATTATTACCTGTAAATCCTCTTCACTTAATTAACTTCGTGACTGAAAAAATGCCTCAGGCTGCAGATGTTCCTGCTAAAGCAACATATACATAGGTGACAAACTTACAACACAGTGATGGTCCCAAGTCTCCTTAAGCAATAGCAATGCAAGGTGTTATCTAAAACAAGGGTGGCTTACGCTTTCAAATAACATTGGGTTAGACTCCTTGTTCAAAGTGTCCTTTTCATACTGAAGTCGTTCTTCAACACAAAAAAGATTCAAAGTTTTGAAACAAGAATCATGCAACTAGAGGGAAAGGATGTTTTACTAGCAGTCAGTCAGGTCCTTGACTAAACAGACCTAGAGTAGAAAATCCTACAAAGAGTAAATTCCTCTTATTTGAGAAGCACCAGTATGTCGTTCCAGATGGCAGGCCAGACATATTGCTGGATTATTGAGAGCAGAATAGAATGAACAGTATGAATCGGAAGCCTAAAAATCCTAAATCTGTATAATTCCTAGTCACATCAACAGGACAATTTCTAGGTACAGAACAAGCAGGTCTCTGTATGGATATCTCTAAACCAAGTAAGAAGAGGATTAAGAGAATGCAATATACAAGTCCCTAAAGGCATTTGTTCTTAAACAGTTTACTGCTTTACTGCTATACACAGTAGGACTCCAGGATACTGTAGTTAACAGTGTTAACTTATGTCAGGAGAACTAGTACTAAGCAGTGCTAAAAAATTCCTGCAGGGTTTTAAAAGTCTGAGATTCAGACTTACAAAAGAAGCCCTTTTAAAAATACTTAAAGTGGTTTGGGTTTTTCCTTTTTTTTTGCAAGTCAGGCTACAGCTAGTCTAAGAAAGCTAGGCAAAGATCCTATTATCTTTATTTGCTCTTATCCATCAGGAAGTCCTCTTAACAGGGGAAAATTACACTTCATAATAAATCTACATAAGAGATTACTGCGTCTTTCATAATTTAGAAAATAGATTCTTAGAGGGAGGAAATCAGCCTGACGGTGGGCATTACAGGTAGCACTAAGCAGCTGTCCAGAAACTCAATTTCTAGGGGTAAGTCCTGCAGATAGTGTTTATTTCTAAATATGAAACAATTACATTGTTTCAGAGTTTTTCCAGTTGTATTTCCCAGGGCTTACAGAAAGCACTGATACCCAAAAAAAAAAAAAAATACAGGGGCAAAACCCCTACGGATTTAAATAGAGATCTATTCTGATGTACCAAGACAGAAAAACCAAAATTTCTTCTGGAAAGGATTGCTAAATCAGAGGGCCACCATGTCTTAATTCTCTAATACCCTGATTTGATTTCATAGGTTCCATTCTTCCATGACTTGGGCTCAAAAAGCTCTGCTCTCCAAATGTGTTTCTCCAGTTTCCACAGGACTGTTACTATTCACACAGCAAAGTGATTTTTTCTTAAAAGGTGATCTGTCAATACAGGCTTCAGTCTTGAATGGAAACCCACTTATGATTGAATTAACACAGTAGATCTGAGGGAAGGAGAGATAGATTTGAATGCTTTACTTTCTTCTCATTTATAAGATTTATTTGAATCAGATAATTGTGTCCATCATATGTTTTTTAATCTATACTTCTTCTGTGCCCCCAACACAGAATTCTGATTTCAGCCAACAGTTAGAATTTAATATTCCCTCTCCTTGTTTCCATCTCAAACACCTTTTAGTAAAAGTCACTACTCTTGTCATTTTGTGAGGATGCATGGTCCCCTTTGCATCAGTGAGACTTTTTGCAGCCCTGAGAGCTCTACACATCATAAAATACAAATGATGAAATGTTCTGCATCTTAGTTAGAGCACAGTGGCCAAAATCGAGGTACCTCTTCTATTTTAGGCTTATCAAAATATAAATAACTTATGAGAGAATTTAATCCAGGAGTACAGGACCAATGTATAACCCTCTTGGACTTTCAGGCACTCATGGTAAATTGCACCATTTGAAAAGAAGGGTGGGATTTTTTAAAAGCTCGTACCAACAGCCATGTGTTTTATGTCATAATTAAAATACACAATTTAGTTGAAAGCCACCTATATAACATATAATTTCTCCTGATTAGACTCACACTTATTTCAGTGACAAGTCAGCCTCAACACTATCTCCATAGATAAGAAAGCGTGTGTCAGACTCCTTAATGTCCATCACTTTGCACCAGAACTATGAAGACGTTGCCTCACCTAATACAACATAACTATCATGAAGTGGAAATCAATTAACAAAGATATTCATTTTAGTTTTCTTTCTCCTCCCTCCAGGTCTTATCATTCAAATCTAATTTATTCTTAATATTTAAGGTAAAGAAACACACAAAAGCCATACAGTTCACATGTGTCTCTTTCACCACAGTTGGACAATTGTACCAACCCTATTTTCCTTATGGATAAGATTTAGGGGAGCTACCATGTAATGGAAGTTGTTTGCATTTCCTGAATGCTGAATATCTGCTTTACACAAGACAATGATGAGGAAAGATTTTGTTATTTTAAAATATTTGATAGAATAGATACTAGGCCAACTGGAGACAGCCATTCTGGAGAACCTATGAACTCTCTAATGTCACATCCTGAAGTTTGCAGTTATATTTGTCATTAATTTCATTTAAACATAAGACCAATGTGAACTATATTTCATGACCCTGTTAAGGATATGTTCTCTATAATTATGGTACTTCAATTTAATTCAAAACAGAAAATAGTTTCCATTCAGTCCATCTCTCCAATATCACAACCACATTCCTGGTCTGCTTTAAAATATTTCATAGGACATAAAAAATGTTTCTACTAGACATTTGCCAACTAGTAAGGCTATTGTTCATTCCAAGTGACTTCATAACTTTATATTCATTGACAGTCAATACCAATACTTTCATAAGTATGCTCCACCTATTTCATTACTCTTGAGCAGCAATTAAAAGCTTTCATTCCCTTTCCCTAAACAATACTTATTTGCTACATAATTGGGCCAGACTCATACAAACCTGAGGGTTTCAGTGGAAAAAAATCAACAAAAATATGTTATGTTTTGACATAACTTTTTGGCTTTCAAATAACAAGAAAGAGTGGGGGAAAAAAAAAAAAAACCAACCACCACAATTAATACATCAGAGAGCTCTGCCAGGCTTTTATAGCAATACAGGATTTTTCAGCTATAAAGAAACATATTGAATCTTCAGAGCACAGCCCATTCTTCACTGCTTCAGTTGTCTTCTTTTGTTTACAAGTCCCTGCCATCCTTCTCTGTGAATTGAATGCTAAACTGTCTCTGGAGAGACGTTATATTGCTTACAGAATGCCTCAGCAGATGGTGCTTCCTGTTGCAACAGAAGGCTGTGATTACACCTGAACTCTTCAAGAACTCTAACTTACACAGGAAAACAAGATAAATGGAAGTCTTATGGCTCTATCCTTTTCCTCCTCTGTTCTCTCACCTTCAGGAAAAAAAAAATGAAATCTAGATTTGGAAACTGCTAACAGTTTACCACAATAGTTTGGCCCAACCTCCATTTCAGACACTTGATCACTCCATACCTTGTTATAGCACTGCTTATTATAGTTATAAAATGAAGAAACCTCCACCAGGAAGATTCCATAAACACAAAATGAAGCACCATGAACACCACTGGATTCAAAAGTTCAGTGGTCTATAGCAGTTTGATACTGAATGTGAAATGGACCCTTTTACAGAAGATCTATGAATTCTTTGCAGAAAAACATTAATCCCATCTATTCCCCTGATCTATTATTTTCTGTAAAATGTAAAGCTAATTTTAGAACCATATAGCTTAAAACCATAACCATAGCAGCATAATAGGAAGTTAAATAATGTATGTATTCTCTTAGTAATTAGCAGATAAATAATTACCATTGAGAGGCAGCCATCTGAAAGAGTTTCTGTGAATTACTTTTCACTGTCTCTATATTCCAGATACTGTTCTGCATAGTTTCTACAAACAGCCTGCACAGCTCATATGGACAAGGCAGGACAGAAAAGGGTCAATACTACTCTCTGCATGCATTAGTCATGCAAATTAGTCTTTCATCCGGCAGAGAAATGTCCTTGTCTGCCGTGTGACTGCATTGGGCTCTGCCTGCCCCTACCATTGTTATTTTGAGCTTTAACCGTCTTCAAGCTTTCAGCCCTCAAGTAGCTTCAAATCAAAACCAGTGCTCAATTTGTTTGTAGAATTCCGGGTGGCCAGGGACCTCTTGGGACCTTGCAAAATAGAAACAGATGAGAATAGGTCCAGGTCCTTTTCTTAAAGAAATATATGGATCTGCCCATGTCTTAGTGTCTAAGAAGCTGAAATGCCATTGAAGCTGGAAAGGCTGCATTCATCTGTGTTTCTGCAGCCACATGACCATATTTCCACCATAAGTGGATCCCCATCACAGAAGACTTGCCCTCCTTCCCCCTCCCTGGCTGAACTAGAGAGAAAATTAAATTTGTACTTAGACTGAACTAAACAGAAAGTTAAACTTGTGTCTGGGTTTGGCAACTTTTATCAATCTCACCCTTTATATAGATGAATCATGAATTTCATTGTAAACCTTAGCAGAATTAAGTCTTTGGTGTTTTCAGTGAAATTTCAGCAGTCTCACTGTACAAAATCATCTATAAAAGTTACTAGTTTAAAAAAATCCCTTCAGAATCTTACAGGTTTCAACACTTAGTAATTTCTTACAATCTTGTTTTATGGGCACGTTTTCCCCAAGAAGTAAGTTCTGGCAGATCTGAATAGAAACAGGCCAAGATCAATTTCTTTAAATAAGAAAAAACCCCTTACCTTACCAGGAGATTGTCAGTAAAAAAATTCTCTTCTTGCTTTTTCTTGTATTCTCAGAATATATCTATACATTGCAACAGAGAGGAATGTGACGGTAACCAACTAATAGTATTATTGCAATGGTTCACACCAGTTTACCAAGCTCTAACCACACCTATCCCTGCCATCCTGTTTCCAGTGTGTCTTTCTGCTTGCTTCTGCATCAATGTTCTGCCACACTCCTCTCTGTAGGTGCACTCTCTCCCCACCAGCACAGCCCAAGGGAGAAGAGTGTTCTCAGGCCCTTGTGTTCATTGCAAGATTTCTTACTAACTCAAGTGTCTGGATGGTGCATCCCTTCTTATGACTAACAAATAAAAAGAATTGATGTGTACTGACTGCTCATTTAAGAATTAGGATGGTACTCAGCCATTACTCAGTATGAGCCTACTAGGTGTTCTAACAAGAGGCCTCAAAAGAAGATGTGGGGAAATAAGTAGAACTCAGTTCAAATAACATTTTATTTTAAAAACAAAATCAATTCCAGTTTTAGTTAGCTCTATTAACTTCTTTTAGATGTCGGTGTTGATATAGATCTGTCTAGGTGTATGAGTACTTAAGCATGATGGGCAAGTATAGGAACTGGACAATAACTCTATTTTTGTTAGAACACAAAAATGAGAAAGTCAGTCACAATGATTAGGTCAAGAATCCTCATAGGCTGTGAAGCACTTTTAAACACATGAGAAGAGATGGCAACGTTTTCATCCACATTAATAATACAGGGGTCAAAACCTGCTGATCATCTCAGATCACTTCTTTCTCCTGTACATCTGTAACTGGCAAATCTTGTAACCTCTCCTCTATGATGTTTTAAAAACCTCTCCACCAACCATTCTCCCATTGTGGTGGAATAAAACATAAAAACCAAAGAAACCCCATCACTTCAGTTTCTTCTTTCATTAATAAGATAATATATTTCACAATTATGCACGTGTCTTACCTCATGTAATTTACATCCTTCTATACTTCCTTCACTCCCCCTCATTCTTGATGTATGTTCATCTGCTCATATTTACTTTCATCTTCCTCATATTTGCCTCCTGTTTTCCTACAGTTACTCAACACTTGGTGCCAGTTAAGTAAATTAATCTCTCTGAGTTTTCCTCTCTTTTGACTCCTGTTAGAAAAAACTCTGTCTCTAAGCTATCTATTCAGGTAAGCATCTATATTAAATTTTCTATTAAAAAAACCCAAACAAGCCAATAAAAAAAAACAAAAGCAAAAACCTGCATCTTATATAATAGAAGTAAAGGAACAAATAGACAAAAAAATTAAAAACTGCTTATTCATTTTTAAGGTATATCTTTACACTTCTTCTAGGCTGATGAAAATAAATGGTTCACTGACTGCAGAAAATAGAATTGTTGCCTATTTTTAATGAAGAAGGTAAGCCTCGAGCTCAGGCCCATTAAAAAAACCTCTATGTCCTCAGCCATTAATCCCAATGCATGATTAGCACAGTTAAAGTTGCAGAACAGGACAGCTTCAGCCAGCCAAAATTCTGCCCATGGGAAATATTATATTTTCATCCTGGTGTCCATGCATAGTCACAACTTCCTTGCCTTGCGTATCAGAGAAAGCCATTTCCTTCTTTCCTCTTAGACTAGTTCAGAAATCTCTAGTATTTAAAGTTGTCTATTATTTAATTTCCCACATTTTTCTTAATACTATGGAGAATAATGATTCCTGTGGCTTTCCCTAGCTTCTGCACAAAAATTTGAGCTCTGACCCCAACCCAAGAACAGTACCATTTCTACTGTCATCCTCTGCTTCTTTTCTGAACGGAATTTTTTTTGCTTTTTATGGCAGAACTCTCTGTTTCTCAGAAAATGTGCTGAAATATTTCCATATTCATATGAACATCTTAATATTCTTAATGTTCTTTAGGATCTCTAAAGGGCAGTAATTCCTTGTGTATTTTTGTGAGATGCTTCACAAAACAGTGAGTTATCCCAGATATCGCCAAACCATTTCAAAACTTACCACATTCCATTTTTCATGGCTTTTGGTTTGTAATGAGTGTTAGGAGGACAATAATGGACTAAGCAGCTGCTGAAGCAGCAGACCTTAGTGGTGTTATATGGAAAGAGCAATGCGTTCAAACAATAAACCTCACTTACTAGATACATGCAAAGATGGATCACTAGTTCTCTCTAAAGAGGTTTCAAAGCACTTTATAGAGGTAGGCAAAAAGAGGTTTCATAAATTTTGCATTCAAACAGTACTAGAAATAACGTATTTTGCTGAATCTTCAAATATCAGCACTTCCTTCAAATATCAGCACTTCGGCTGCTGTTCATCCTGTTCCTCATCTGAGGAGTAATTACGTGACACCTATTAATGAAGTAGCCAAGACCTCTACATCCTCACCCTCACACCTATCTTTTCATGTATGTTGACACTTCAGATACACTTCTTAGATAGGATAGTGGAGGGAACAAAGGCAGAAGGCATGTGATTTCATAGGAATTACACAAATATTACTGAGAAACTGGTTAAATGGAGTTTACATAAAATTGACAGAAAGTCAGTGGTAGAGTACAGACATGAATCCAAAGCTTACTAATACCATTAGCTAAATGTCCTTAGTTTCAAATCTCCTTTCCGATACAAAGTTGGTTTTTACCGTTGACTTTACTGGAACATGGCATGAAATCATCAGGAAAGAGATGAATTAGCTTTTAATATCAGATATGTCGAGGGAGTTGTGTTTCTCTACATTGCAAATATCACCAGGTTTCCAGATTTAAACTTTAGTATTGCATGTATTTCAGCATAAATACTAACCAGAAGGAAGATGATGACATAAAAAGACCTCCACGAATCTGAGATCTCCCTTCTTACAATCCATCCAAATCTTCTGAAAGGTTTTTGGTATCAGCTATTTTCAGGAAGGTCTGCTGTCAATATCTGAATAAAATCACATATTCTGCTTCTCCACAGGACATCACCAAATGGGATAATCATAATGCTTATCAAATTTCATAGCATGTTTACCAGGATACAATGGTGATTATTAAGAAAATAAAAAGTCTCGTGCAAGAAAATTTTATACTGTTTCCAGTTCAAGTTGATTTAAACTGCTAAAGTTCACAAGAAAAATTCTAATATTAAATACTAATGGTTTGCATTGTTTCCCTCCAATCAATAGTTGAGAAAACAATGCATGCTAAGAATAAAATGTAGTTTACAATAGAATACATATATTAGTAGTAGAAAATTTGATAAAATATCAATGATTTTTAACTTTAATTTGGTTTTAAAGTCCTTCTTTCTGAGACGTACATGCAACTATTACTCGTGTTGGCAAAAAGTACATGTCCTTACAACATCTTTAAGAGAGTTGCTATCTTTGCAGCTTACTTTATTACTACTTTGAAGAAACAAACTCATCTAACAGAATTCAAGTGTTGAAACAAAGGAATGGAGGTCTTAGGGAAGTTCTCAGTTTGAGAAATTACAGGCTCAATAAATCATTGTTATTTTCTCTATGTAATATGGAATTTAAGCGTTGAGATATAGGAGAGCCAGAGGAAGGGTAAGATAAGATCTTCTGGGTGGTGTTCCATCTTTTTTTCCAATTGTCTTGTTAGACAATGAAATTTGAGTCAATGAATATATGGTTACTACTTTTAAATATGGAGCAATTTCTGGTTGGAGTCCTGAGCTGTATTTTGTAATATGAACTTACATTTATTGGAAAGCTTAATGCATTTTGGAATTAAATCATGTTATCTGATATATTTTATACTAAAAAAGTATATAATTTTTTTTTGCATGGTTGATGAAGGCAATTCTGAATGTCTCCAGCAATTAACAACTGACCTGCAAACAAATTCTTTGGCTTGGCTAATTAACAATTACTGTTAATTAGTCTCCTAAAATATTGTATTTCCTTGCTACCAATCAATATATTTGTATTTGACCAAAGATGTCAGGTAGCGTCTCAACTAATCTCAAATGAAGTAACTTTCTTTCCAAAGAGTTGTGCTGGATGTTGTCATTTTGATGAAACCCCTGAGGCTTCTTTTTGCATTGACAGAAATGATGTTTTCTTTAGCTTTTGACAGATGTAGCTACATAAAGTAAAAGATGTTCTATCAAACGTGGCAATACTACTTGTATGGAGATACAATCATGTCCAGAAATTCATGTTCTTCCCCTTCCACTGGATGGAGGGGACTGAAAGTGCAGAAGGACGCTACAGTAATTTTGTAACATTCCTGAATAAACGCCATGGTTTCTTCATGGGATTGTTACCAATATGTAAGAAGATTTTCCTTTTTTTTTTTTTTTTTTTCTCAATGCACTGCTAGGCATCACAGGAACTCTTTGGGAAAGAATCACTAATCCGGCCGCACAGGATCTTTTCAAAGCTCTCTCCACTCTACCAGCACCAAGACTGACACCTGGTGTCCAGGCTGAGGATACTGCTCAGCTCAGTCAAAACACCCATCCAAATTAACACTGATTTCCAATAAAATGTATTGATTTAACAACGCTGAAAGACTCCCATCCCTTTTAGCCACCAATTTGCATACATATTCTAATTGTCATTCAAATCTGTTAAAAGAGTAACAAGCTTATGGACCATGATTTCAGTCTTGTTCATCCCTTAACAGTTAGAGTTGCTGGATCATTAGTATCAATAATGAGCTAGAACTGCAATTAGTGTCTAAATAAAATATGCCACAAATTACTGATTTATCATTATGTTTGTCAGTAAAAATATACTATGGCATAGCAGGGTAAGCAATTATACCATTCCAGAGACTGCAAAACTACACGTTTTTCCTAGAAGGTCTGAGAAAATTAATCAGAAATGCTGTCATTTTATTGCCAAACACTTTGTGTGAAAGACACATCATGTAGTACAACAGGAAAATCCAGCAATTTTTTAAAACTGCAAACTCTTAAGTGCTGTCTGTTAATGAGTTACTTGTTTGCTAGCTTGTCTGACCTATTGTCTTTTTCCTCAGATGTTTCTTCTTTCACCAGTTTTAAACTCTATATCTTCATTCTGTTCTTGGGCTAGATTTCAGACACTTTCTCTCACTAAACTGGCTCAGACAAAAATTGACAGACTGCTTTACTGACCCATTCTTCTCCTTTCTTTTGTGCCTCTTTTTCAAAATCTGTGGAAGAGCAAAGTCCTAAAGCTTTGATCCTTGTATATCATTTATGAAGTCACTGCAATACTTATCTCAGAGATCTGCTTCTTGTAGTGTATAAAAAGTATTTCTAATCCCATCTCATATAGATACCATTTCTACCATTCCATCTTCTCCAACATTTCGCTGCAGCAGGAAGAACCATGCTAATCTGGGTTTTTTTAAGAGCATGTCATTGGCTACTTCAGCTGAGTTTTAACATGAGTTTCTGAATTAATCGCTTGACCTAACCGTTTTAGGATATAGAAAATTCACTTCAGTTTTATATAGTTAGAGGCTTTTTTTTTTTTTAATGTACTCACATATGTTTAAAAGCATAAAGTATTCTAAATGCCTAGTATTATATAAGGACTATAAATAGCAAAAAAAAAAACAAAAACAAAAACAACAAAAAAACCCAAACAAACAAACAAACAAAAAAAAAAAACAAGAAAAAAACCACCAAAAGCAAAAGCAATGGGAAAGATCTGTTTGCTTGAATCATTTGCCAACAAAGAAGGACCAGAATTTGTGGATGATAATCAGTGAAATACAATGTAGCAAAAATGAGACAAACACTCTCTGGTTTCTAATTTTAAGTCAGCAGTTGTTTATATAAAAGGTTGCATCAGATATTGAAATGGAATGATTCCTAGTGCTCAGCTGTTTGGAAGAAATTTATGCTGCAGATTGCCTGCTACTCAAGTTAGATTCTTTCCGGTATTTCTTTAGCATTTTCCAAGAGTTCCCTGGGAAGATGCCTGCAGTAGCTTATGACTCTAACAATCTAAAAAGAAAACACAAACTTGCCTGTTCTAATAAAAGTGACACTGAAATATGAGCAGTGAAGAAAACGTCAGTAAAAACGTCTATGTGGATGAGCCCCATGTTTGGAGTTATAGCTTACCTGTAGTCTCACTATGACCAGTATCCCAAATTCATTTTTACACCACATAGTCAAAATTTCACAAGATGTTTGGGAGGATGGACTTGTCATACAGTCAAATCACTGTAGGAAGGACAAGGACATTCTCCCATCACTATCAGCCAGATCACAGTTGTCTGGTATCCACTTCTTAACACGATCTCTGTAAAAGCCTCATTTGTTCCGAATTCCTCCTTCATGGACCTCATCCCCCGAACTAGAGAGGCACAGAGCTGCCTACTATGGAGCAGAAACATTAAACAAGAATGTGAGGAAGTCTTGGAAGCAAAGCAAGAGGTAAGATTTATTTAAGTAATGGGACAGAATTATTCTACAAGCCTTTAAAAAGGTTTAAACCTTTTCAAACCTTGCATTTCAAAAACCACACAGGTTTTGAGATCTGTCTCTGCAAAGATACACCCTGAGTTGTCAATCTGGCTTTCTTTTTTCAGGTGACGGCATCTATTTTAAAACAAACAGCAATGACAAAGAAAGCATTTGTCAGGCCTTTGGTGTTAGCTGGAAATTCTCAGTTTGTAACAAATTTAAGGTTTTTATGAGAATATATCTTTGTGCTTCTTAGCAGCTGTCTTAAGGACTCCACCAAGAAGAGCAAGTGACTTCAGGGACCCAGCTGAATGGCTGGTCAGGTTTAGCACTTTCAGTTCCAAGTAATCAGCGTGACACACATCTCTCACTCCAAGAAACCACAGCTTTTTCACAATGGAAAAAAAATTGAGAGCTATTCTGGGAAGATTTAAGTTTGACTCAATAAATTGTAAAAGCAAAGGATGGAAAGTGTATGTCACATATTCTAACAGCCTAATAACTTGATGACTGGTTATGAAGACGATGAGGAAAAGAAAAAAATTAGAAATTATTAAGCAGGAAACCCATATTATTATCTAATTTCTCACAAGCAGAATGTCAACACTCAAATTTCTCACTCGACCATAACCACTTTTGACCGTTTAGCTATTTCTCCTAAATCAGATTTCACAGCTGAAAAAGTATTTTAAGCAGAGGAGCACTAGCAATAGTAAGAGATCCATGGAATGCAACACGGATACCACCTCATAAAAAGGATAAATATTACACCATTATTGTCTTGAAACACATATTTATATTCCTGATGGTGGACACATTGATCTGACATTACATACCATGCATCCATGCAAGAACCTTATTGCAGTTATGCAGAAAAAACTCTCAGATTTGTGTTCTGTAAGTCAGTTCTCTCTGTGCATAAAGTGTAGAGCACAGTCTGCATGCCCGTAATAACTCCAACTTACTTTCCATATAGGCTTATGTCTCCACAGATTCTTCCACTGTCGCTTCTTTATCTTCTGCTAGATAAAGCATGCTATGGGAAGAAATATCAGGCAGTCATTTTCAGCAGGAAAGGCAAAGGACAGAACTGGCATTTTGTTATTTATCTCTAGACATGTCCTCATCAAAAAGGTCAAATTTTCTATTAAAAATACTATTGTGTCACTTTGTTGCCATGGGATAATTTCTGCTCAAAGGCCTCCTTTATCTTAGGCTCTTGCCTTCACCATTTAAAGTTCAGCATGAACATCATACACCACCCTTCATCATCATCAGCATCACAGACAGCACTGGAAACAGGAGTCAGTAAAGGCTTGGAGGGTCAGTTCAAATAAGCATTCAAAAGTTCAATGGTTTATCAAAATCATTTCCATTTTTAGAGCGGACTGGAAATCTTTTGAAAATAAACTGCATGGTAAGTTTAGGCCTCGACCCTGAAAAGGAGATACATTTAGACTTTTTTTTCATTCCTTTAATTGGCAATTTCTAAACAGTAGTGTCTGTCTTAAATAGAAAACTGTTGGTGTTTAGAGGCAAAGCTGGGAACAGAAGGAGTAAGGGCAGACAGAATCCAAAGCCCAAACTAACGTATGACTTAGAACACTGAAAACCAGGGTTGCAGGCTTCAATCGGTAGGGTCATTCTCACATAGTTCCCACTTGCCTGTCCCCTTATGGGAGTCCCTGAGTAAGAATAGACTAATATCAGCTCCCTGCAACTCAGCCCTGACTTCCTTCCCTATCTACTATACCAGTCAGCCATTTCCCATTCATTCTGGAGTATGCACTTTGAGGAGAAGACATAGTGTAAGCTAATTTGAAGGATGGATGGCCGAGAAACAGGACAGTGTTCAAATTTGACTAGCTAGCTGAGGAAAGTTTATGTGGAGTCCATCAGCATGCTGTCTTTTAGACAGCTTGTTTCTGAAGACAAGCATAAGAGCTAGCAAACTGTACACATAAATCTGAAGCTTATTAAAAAGGAAAACACACACTCCTCTTGAAAATATCTTTACACGTTGCCAACTGTAGAGTAAAAAAGTATGTTCTCCCACCTCCTGAAAACTCCAGCTGATTGAAGTGACTGGGTTTCAACTTCTCTCACAAAAATGTATCCTCATGGAAAACTTTAGCTCGAATGAGTAATATTTGTGACAACAATGTAATGTAATCTGAGCAAACTTCCCAGAATTTCAATGTGAAAAATTGTCAGATACATTTGCTTAGTTTTTTTAATTATTACAATGATGCCTTTTCTTGGTTTTAAAATCAAGAGTCAAACACGGTTAGAAGGGAAAAAGGGATTTTACTTTGGTATTTATTTTAAGGATCCTTGGTACACTTCATCCACGGGGAGTACGCTGGAATGTGCATTCAAATGTACACTAAAATGTACCCCCGTAAGTACCCCTGAAAATGCACATACACAATAATTTGGGTATAAAATTATAGGTTTTACTAATTAGTATATCAAAGATTCTCCAGTGGGAGGCTGAGTGAACCCCCTTCCCCGAGGAACTTTCTCTTCATGGACAGGCCTATTTTAGTATACAAAAATGTGTTCCAGAGAAGGTCTTGGTGTCTGAGCCTTCTGAGATGTTTGGTCTCTTGGTTTAAAGGAATACTGGGCCTATGTTACTTATCAAACCTGAACAATTAGAAGTATGTGGGCTAAAAGGCCCTTAAGAATATATAAAAGTTATATAAAAGAGTATCTAGAGGGGGTATATATAAAAAGCAAAAAAACATCATGGCATTAACAAGACTGGTTGATGTACAAGCGCAAAGGCCTGGATAGGAAATCACTATATGGGACTAAAAAATTAAAATCAGAGGATAATGAGGCATGCAGAAGCGTTCATGAATAAGTTTGGTAAAGGTGGGTTGCAGACATTAAAACAAAATGTGTCAGTTTTTATTCATGGATTCTAGAGAACTGGCAGTGCAAAAGTTTTTTGCTTTGGTTTTGCACAGGAGCACTTACACAAAAGTCACAATGCACAACCTCATAGCATTAGCCAGCTAGTGAGCGTTACTGCTTCTGAAAAGTCTGGCTGTACGAAATCATTCCGAATCAGAGGCAGCAACAGAGTGGCCTTTTCCTCCCCCTTCTTCAAGGATCTGCCAAGCATGTCAGATCGTTCATGTTAAATTATGCTGGATGGCATTGAGATGTGCACTGCTGTCATCTAACGGCTGAGTTGCAGCTGTCAAATCCATCGCACTGTGAGCCTCCTGTAGCAATCCAATACTGGTCCAAAACAGAGGAACAGGCCTTTATCCACTAATTACGACTAGTTCAAACCTGATAAATAAAGAATATGCATGACAATTAGAGAAGAGTATTAATCTTGCCAACTCTAACAACTCTCTACCTGCAGACAAACTAGTTTATTAAAATCCCATGGCTAAACTCAGTTCTGGCACAAAGTGCAATGGTTCTATTGATTTAGTCAGCAGCTTATTTGGCTGTAAATTTTAAACCTTCACAGCAGGCAAAAAGAGGGCAATTACTGAAAATTAAAAGAATATCCATACAATCAAAATATTTTTCTGTATATCTAGACCTTGAATTGTGCCATGGCTTTAACAATTTAGCTCAGATTATCAGCTGAGACTCAGCAATAATTAAGCTTGTACCTTTTACATATTTATTGTCCTTACTGACCTCTCTATTTACTTAGTAAACGATCTTTCTTAAGTTTTTCTGTGGTTCAGTCCATGCTCAGAAAACACTGATCTCTCCCAGGTTTTAGCTTTCTCAGTTCCCCTCCACCATGGTTTGACCTGCAGGCAAATGAAGCCATTCAAATATTTGCTTATCTTGTCATCTGTTCTCATCAGACCTTGCAATTCCTGTCATGCCCCACATGTCAGTTTAAAGCATAACGTCATTAATACCTCCAGTGCACTAATGGATGCTTCACACATGAACGCATTAATGAAATGTGTTATTGTTTTCCCTCACAGGACATTAACAATCTCGCTCATGCTGAGCCCCTGAAGCCCTGCAGTGCTGCTGAAAACCACTAGCTATCAAATGAACCCTCAGTTACGCCTCAGTAACTTTAAGTTCAAGTTTATCACTGAAGTGTCACTAATGCGAGGAGAAGATACAAGCCTCTAAGGTCTTTTGGGCCCAGCTTCAATTACCTTAAAGAGTAACAGGAGGCAATAGCTGCAAGGGAAAAATACACCATCATATAAATGAAATGCTGTCAAGACAAAATAGGAAAGATCTGGGTGTCAGTGTGGTAATTTGTTTCTTGTTTCTACCCTTTGTCTGTGGACTGGTGGCTTGGATAATGAAGACAGGACCGCTTTTCTAGGGGATATAAACATAAATAGTCAAGTTTCTTGATAGAGATTTTAAATACAGCAGGCAATAAAAATCTCTTACACAAACCATATTTAAAATTGCTTTTCAGTATCTTTAAGAATTATTTCCAGAGCAGTTATGAAATGGCCACAGCAGATTATGCAGCTTTTGCATACAGTTTAGCTAAAGAAGACTGGTAGTCCTCTGTTAGCCTGCGGTTGCAAGAGCACTTTGGCAGCAGAAATATAGTGATGGCTTTTTCACATCACAAATAATGACACTATCTTTTCTATAGGTCAAAGGAGAATAAAAATCAAGGTTTTCTGCATGTTCCCATCCACTATAAGGATCAGCTTCTGATATTGCTTTAGAATTTTTTGCACAAAGCCAGTGGATGAAGGTGTCCACTGTATGGTTAGGCTTAGAAATCAGAAGTCAGAGTAGCTGGTAACTTTAAAATTTCCTCTATGTAATACATATTATTATGTAAAGTTCTGAACAGGATGAATACAGAAAAGTACTGGAATTTTATCTGGTGTTTCGGGTATGAAATCAGGAAGTTCTCTTACACTACAGGCAACCTTTGGCTCTCACTTTATTCTCAAGTAGTGATGCTCCTACATGGAGGATATGAGCCCAGCTAGCAGTAAGGTCATGCTAGGAACAGATATTAGAAAACCCCAGCTGTAGAGGAAATGAGTAAATAAATCCTGGAAGGGCCATTCCTGGCTTGTTCTACTCTCGCACACCTATAGCACCTCCTTATTGTGAACTCCCATGAAAGTTCCATTTTTCCTCATTAGTCCAAGACATGATGTGAATCTCAGAGCTCTCCAGCACAGAAAGTTTCTGATGAGCAGCCTGCAAGGCCAAGAAGGTCAGCCACCCCTATTTCAGTTTATTGCCTATTAACCTCTTCAGGCAATCTCTGAATGCCTTTGTATAGTTATAGCATGAATCCCATACACATTCTGCATATCGTACCAAATAAGTGCCACAGAAGTAAAACATAAATGGGAAGAATGAGTCTTGTAATCAAAATTAACAAAGTACCCCAGGAAATCAAGAACTTTTACTGCCACAAATATACAGCTATTGTTTATAGAATCAAGTGGATCGCCAAGAAATGTTTCACTCTTCCCAGGGTACCAACAAATAGTTGCTGTTTCTTGTTTCTAAAATTCAGACAAATGGAAATATTATTACAGAATTTCTAATATTTACAATCCAGAAGCATTTCTGATACTCATCCCCTTGCTCATACAGGCAGTCTTCTTTCATAAAACATTTTCTTTTTTACAGAATATATTTCCGTAAAGAGCATGGTAAAGTTCGTGTCAGTATATGAGAATTTTTTGTTCTCTGTGGACTTATCAGTGTTGTCCTCCTTTTCAGGATCTCACAAATCAGTGATGGATCACAGTGTCTCTGGCTCAGATATCACAGACTGTCTGCAGTATCCTAATTTTTTCTTTTTATTGCCATTAGCTAATCAATATGTTGCATAAATCTGTGACAGCCTAATGTTATTACATGTCATACCGGACTTCATTTCTGAACATTTCAAACCAAGAATTTTTCATTACCTACCCATTTCTTCCTCTTAATTTGCTAATGGGAAGACTTACACTGAAGGGAATAAATTTTATCCCATTTGCTGCAGAACAAGCTAAAATAAGGCATGGACCACAGCCAGCAAGGATTTCCTAATGACTTACCTCTTTTTTTTTAATGTGTACTCATATAAGCCAAAGGGAAGAGTGTTCTAGCACCAGAAATTCTGATTGTTAACTAATGGAAAGGATCAATTGCATGCCATTTGGAAATGCTGTACAGCATAAAGTACGTGGTCACATGCTTCCCACATAATTATGAGTACACTCAAGTTAAGCAATTCAACCATTTCTTTGGTAACATGTACAGTAGTAAATTAAAGCACCAGGGAATATTTCTAGACACAGAAATCCAGTTATTACTAAGGCTAGGTTTTTAAATGGCCCTTTTGCTGTCCTAAAAAACTTCTAGGTGCAGCGCAGGAGTTGGGGAGGACTCTTGCCCATGCTAATTGACAGTTTAAAAGCAAACTTTGTGTTTCCGATGTCAGCAGTTTAAAAGAATTTGGACATAGGCTGCTTTGTGTCAGTGTTAAAAAAGTTCTAACCTCATTTAGCCTACTTGAGTAGATTGCAGCCTTCAATATCACTCCAGATATATATATTCACATATATGTTTATATATATGTAATGATATACACATACACACACACATATACACATTTCTATATTAAGTTGTTATTGAATTCCCACTTAATCACTACATACTTTTGTAAAGGAGAATAAATACATAGAATATTAAGGTTTGTTCAGATACTGGTGTGATACTTGGCATACCAAATGGAGGGAAAAGTATCTGCCTGTGTCTACATTAAAAGGCAATTCAATGCATTTACAATGACAGTGGTAAAATACTGACTCAGGTGCCCTGAGAGGTGATGGATACCTCAACCCTGAGAATATTCAGGATCAGGATGGATGAGGCTCTGAGGAGCCTGGTCTAGTGGCAAGTGTCCCCTCCCATGCCAGGGGGGTTGGAGTATGTGACCTTTAAAGGCCACTTTCAACCTAAAATATTCTATGACTCTGTGATTCCATTTAGAATGGATCTGTGCATTTAAAGAACAGGTACTGAGGTGTCTTCATGTATACATGTAGACGGCAAGCAACAGAAGGGGGTGCTAGTTTAGTGTGCAACCCACGGCTGAGCATTCCCAACACTTCTGTAGTCTAAAATTATCCAATTCTCTAATGTATATGGAAATTAATTTCTTGAAATCTTGAGCACTGAAAAAATATTTTTTATTATCTGTTTTACTACCACAGTGCCTTTCTAGCTTCTCTCGCCCAGGGAAAGAGTGCCAAGAGCAGCAATAAGGTGTGCATGAATAATAATGAGAAAGATCTTGCAGATGTAGGCCCCTCAGCTTATGAAGGTGCATCTCAAAAGCAATTTTTAAAATATATATATATATATATATATTTTATCATAGCTGCTGATGTATTAATTCATTTGCCTTTTCACTTTAAAACAAAATCTAGTGTAAGGTATAAAATTTGAACAACACTATTATGCGTAGGAGAAACTAAACCTAAAATCCGTTTAGTTAAAAGCTATCTTTTCTCTTTGTTTAGTATTTTCTTTCCACAGTCTGGGAGAAGATGCTGCTTTTCCTCCTTCCTTCCTCATCAAAGCATGGAAAAAGCATCTCCCCAGGCTGAGGAGAAGCTCTGCCCATTTGGTACTGCCTGCCTGAAACTATTAGTTCTCCATATCTTTATCCAGAGAAGCCTCTAGTGAACAGTTTCATTGGAACAATGCTCAGATACACCACATTAATTCAGGAAACTCTTTTGTCAGTTAGCATCAGAGATTATTACCCAATAAATACACACATACATGTGTGTATGTGTGTGTGTTTATGTGCATGCATGCAGAAAAGTAGCTGACTTTCAAACGTGCCCAAGGGACACATTTCTAGAGGTGTTCAGGTGTCTAAAGAATCAATCCCAGCTGGGCCCGTAAGTTGTATTAAAACACTTCCCATGATACACTTAGATAAAGTTTTGAAATGTTTGCAGAAGCCTAAGTTCTTCAAAGCTATAGGTAACATGAAAAGACAGAGGGAGAGGGAAACTAAGCCCATGGGGAGAAAAAAGACTTTTGGTCCAGAGAAGAGCAGTGTCCACTCTTACTGGTCAGGCCTGCATTGCTTCTAGTGAGCAGTCCTCATAACAGCTGGGATCACAGCACACCTCCTGTCCTTGTGGCAGCCTGCTCTGAAGTGTCTCCCTGTACACTACATCACCAAACAGGCACACACATCTTCATGGACTTTATAGAATTCTTTCTGGCTATGCTTCACTCCATGCTTTCTGACTTATTTTCTGTATGGGCATGTTATGGTTTAAACTCCGCTTGCAATTAAATACCCTTCATCCTCTCACTCAGGCACACTCTCCGGTGGGATAGGGAGAAGAACCATGAAAAGGTAAAACTTACAGCTTGAGATAAAAACAGTTTAATAATTGAAAGAAAGTAAAATAATAATAATTAAATGTAAAAGAGAGAGAGACAGAGGATTAAAAGCCAAGAGAAACAAGAGATGCCCAATACTACTGCTCAGCAACTGCTGACTGATGCCCAGCCCATCCCTCAGCAGCAGTCAGTACCTCCTGGCCAGTTTCCCCCAGCTTATATACTGGGCGTGACATTCTGTGGTGTGGAATATCCCTTTGGCCAGTTTGGGTCAGCTGTCCTGGTAGGGCTCCCTCCTGGCCTTTTGTGCACCTGCTGGCTGGCAGAGCAGGGGAAGCTGGAGAGTCCTTGACTTAGGGTAGGTACTACTGAGCAGCTATAAAATATCAGTGGGTTGCCAGCAACAGAGAGAAAGCCTACATATGTGTGACTAGATACCTCAGAGTTTGGCGTGTATTTGTCTGATATAGCAAGATCTAATGAGTTGCAAGACTTCATTTTCACTGAATAATTTGGCGAAGAATCATAGGGATGGAAATAGAAAGTACTAACTGTTAGTGACAGAAAGGAAGAGAGCAGATGGGCATATCAGGGTAATCATGTGCAATAAATAGGGTTACTTTTACTATGAACCTCTAAGCAAGACCCATGCTGTTATTGTACCCCATGCTCTTACTTCTAGCTCATCCCTGATCCAGGTCATATTGCAAAAAATGTGACAGAATGACAAGACTTCTGGGATATAGCACAGAAGCCCAACAGGAAGCAAGTCACAGATTATATGATCTAGCTTATGGTTTCATCTCAATGAGTAAGGCCATTGAGATGCTTTAACCATTGGAGTGTGATGATTTTTCATTTGAAACTGGACTATCTAATTTCAGAGTTTCTAATATATTTTCATTATCTCTCAAGTTTCCACTCTCAAAATACATAGGGATATTAAAGAAATTTACTGCTGAGGATATGGAGTAAGTCTGTCCTTTACAGAATTAGTCCACTATGGTTTAAATCTCTGGTATGTCTACAAGCAGCATTTGTGGATGACATCAAATACTTTATAGGCAAGGATAATACAGCTGATGCACATGAAAGCACAGCCTAACTGTTTTTAAGAACAATGAGATTTACACAATACTTCTAACTAAGCAAGTTAGTTGAATCTTTTCAGGAATATGTATCAATAGGTAGATAATATCTAAAAAGCCTCGTTTTCTGAAGGTTGACAGACATTTCGCAGGAAGTTTCCTATCCAATCTAACATTATTTTTTTCAAAAAAAGAAAACAGAATTAATAACTTCTTTGCCAAAATACATTAAAAACTTTCATAGATATTACCACACTGAAAAATCGTACATAAATTCTAACCTGGTTCTCTAATACAATTAGAAAATTTAAGTACTTTGCAATACTGAAACTGACTTCTGAAAACAACTTTCAAGAGTAGCTTAATCTGTCCAAGAATATATCAGCGAGGCCTCTTCGTGAATAAAAGTAATTCATTTGATTCAGTTGTATTTGCCCTTCACCTTCTGCAACTGTTTGTAGTGAATTAGATTCTGATCCTAAGACAAGGGTTGACAAAACAAAGCATCTTTCTTTCTTGTGCTAACAATTACATAAGAATCATCTGCCACACAAGCCCCAAAGTTACGGAGTCAGGATGAGGAGTTATACTACAGCACCTGGAAAAGTAAACAGTACATGTATGCAGTGAACTGTAAACAAGAATTCCATACACTGTATTTATAAATAGTGTAACTGCGTAGCTTCAGATTTTGAAAAACACCATCAAAAAATTACAACTGAACATCAGCCATCATTCATCATGAATAAATAAAGCATCCCCTAGTTCGGACCAGTGGTTTTTTGATTGAAGAAGCTCTTGCATTTAGATTTTGCCTAGATTCTGGAGCAGTTGCAATTCACATTTTTTGGACTACAAGAATTTGCTGCTGCATAGAGATCTGGATACACAGACGCTATTCAGATAGGTGCAAGTTGAGTCAATATAAATTACCATCTTTGCTCATGATAGTGGAAAACAATGAACAAATAACATCACCTGAACCTTAACAAAATTCATCCTATATTTGCTCCTCCACAGACTGTGCATCATTGATGTTGAATCACAGACCAACTGACCTTATTATTATTGCCTTCATCATAGTCATAGTTAATCATATCACCAAATCCAAAATTCACTTAGAAGTACTGTAACATTGAATGTTTATCACCTAAGAAATCAGAATCACCATTTTCAAGAGCAATGGAAATCAAAAGATCTGTGACATCCACACATCTATCCTTATCTGAAAATGAATTTGTTTTACTATCTTAGTAATATCCATTAAAAAAAGCCCAACAGCACAAGAGAAATATTTAAGATTATACTGCTTGGTTCCCCATGTGTACTTAAATTGTTAGAGGTAATTTGTTACAGAATAAGTTGTTGCAGTGGCCCAGCCCACCTTGGGGCTGAGTGACATCAGGTGGGTGGACTTTCCCGCCCAGGACTCTGACCCCGAGGGTGGGACCGATGACTGAAGTGCCTTCCCACCAGGTGTCACTCTGACTGTATCTCCACCCTAGTTTCCAGAACCATCTATGTTTCCTTAGAACCCATTGGTTTACCCCTTTTATGTTTATTCATGCCTCTCATTGTTTATTCATTAAGATCTGGAAAGTTCTGTTCTGTTTGATTCCCCATTGGTTTGTTCAAATTTGTTCCTCCCCTATGTCTTTGTGATTTGTCCCCTGTCACCCCTTGTCAACTCCTGATTGGTTTATTCCTTTGTTCCCTCCTTGCTCCGCCCCTGTTTAAAAGGGCGAGCAACCGACCCTCTTGGCCCTTTCCTCGTTGTCTCCCCTTTCGGCATGAAACAATAAAGCTGGGATTGAAGGCAACAGAAGGGTCCCTCTTTCATTCCTCGCCCTTGCCTCGTTGCTTGGCAACCACCTCGCTGCAGCCTGCTCCTCTGTGAGCCTCCTTCAGACAGACACACTGAAGGCTTCCAGCTGCCACACTGAACTCTGTTGGCCACACTGCCGGAGCACAGTAGCTGTCGCCTGCCAGGCCACTGAGAGGCCAGAGCGCGCAACAATAAGTATGCATTAGTTAAGGGAAGATTATATTGCAAGAACCTGGTAGCACATGGAAAGACTTAAATTAGACTTCTTTATATCCACAGACTTTACATGTATAAAAGTGAATTCTCACTGAAGTTGTCTAGGCTTCTAGAAAAAAAATCTCAATTTTGTTAGCCTGTCTACTTCTAACTCTGCTTCAGTTTAAGAATATTGCAGCATTGCTTTTCCTTTGGCCTCTGAGGCCAAACAGGCTGATCATTACATCTTTGTGAAGATGAAACCATTCAGCCATGCACAATAGGCATCAATTCTAATAAATCCCACACCTGCCCTGAACTTGGAAAAAAATCCCTTTCCAAAATATCCCTTCTATCTGTGGCTGGGATTTAAACTAAACAGTTTGGTGCACTCTGCGAGCCTTGCATAAAATTCCCAGAGAACGAGTATTTATAGGAAGCAGAAGCATGTTAAACAAAGAAATCACGAAAACCCCAAGAATAACATTACCAAAACATCTGATTTTCCCCAATGCATTATTTGGTCTGACACACTACTTCTAAGTACAGTCTCCTGCCAATAAATAGGACAATTTGTATAAATTAGGTCATCATCCAATTTCATGCAAGACTTTGGAATCCAAGCATGGGGAATTCACAAGGACCCTCTTGGTGATATCATCTGGATAGTAACAGCTGACACAATATGACAGCATGCAGAGCATACATGAAAGGCCCGTGCAAAATTTCACAAAGCATTTGCCAAAAGCCTGATAACAATGTGAGGCATTTAACAAAGCCAAAGTTTGCATGAGACTAGCATCAGCCAAGGTTAAACACTATGAGGGGACTATCAGAAGACTTTTAAGAAAGAGGAAAGAGAAGGTTGAGCTTTTAACAGCAATTGAGGGAAAGACCTTGGTAACAGAGCAGCCCTTCAGAGTGGGTTTGACACAGCTAGAAGTCATCTTACCACTATTGTGACCTTTGCCTAGACCTGATGAAGCAGCTTCACTGCCAGAGGTGTAGCCTGCACTACTCAGAGGGTTGATAGGGCCTCCCACCTCAAGCAGATCTATGTGACCTTGAAGAGGGGCATCAGCACTGTGTGGTCAGCAGGCTTTTGGAAGGTTACATGGATGCAGATGGAGCTGCAGCACGTGCACCTCTCCCAGAAAGGATGGTGAAACAAAGGTACCTGCCTGTTCAAGAATGGGGGTGAGCTAGAGATCCACAGATCCTGTGACAATGGCATTAGGACTTTGGAAAATTACTATTTCTGAGGATTAAAGAAGCGTGTTGAGAAATTTGTAGAAATTTTATAAGTATCTAGATATAGGGTTCTGTTGTATTGCTGATATTGACCTTGAATGTTTCAGATTACTTGATAATTACATGTCATCACTAAATCAATAAACAACTGTCATCTGATTTAAACAAGAACTGAGCAGTGACAATACACACAACAGCATTTATTACCTTCAGATGATACCTATACTCTCTCTCTTCTGGAAAGTCAAAAAGCTTAAAGAAAATAGAGAACTTCTTGGGTTCTTTTTGAAACTAGGAAGCTTTTCTTCCCCACTCCTCTTTTGTTATGTGCCAGTTAACTCTGAAATGGAAGTGGTCCCACAACTAAACAAATGTTTCTCCCTTGACAAAGAGCTTACTTCATACCTCTCTCCTTCACAAACGGTTCTAAAATTTGAGATTTTCAGGAGCTCTATTGCACTACCTAACCATTTTGCTGGACTGATTTTTTCCTTTCATTTAAGTCAATTTCCTAGAAAGAACCTCAGTGAAACCTGCCCATTTAGACACTACCCATGGGCTTGATAGAGCTACAAACAGGTGGAATTATGACACTGAGGAGTCTGTAGTTACTCTTCCAAACAGCAACTACACTTAATTACATAGCATAAGGCAGAATTTAGGCAGGGCACATCTTTCTTAAAATCACCACAGAATATAGATAGGCTAATTAGCCCCCAAGTTATTCAATTCTAAACTTGTACAGTAAAAGCAAAATGTTTTATGATAATTAGCAGTTTCTTTATAAAGCCCAAACCAGTCTTTTCTTACACTTAATTTCATAAGAATATTGCTTATCAGCAAGCCTATCAGAACAGCACAGCCTTGTGGGTAATTACCTTATCAGTTTACTAAAATAACACCCATCAATTCCTTTCAGTGTGCTTTTCTCAATTAAAAAGGGTTAAGACAGAAATCTAATCTAATCTGTATTTTGACCCATCAATTTTAGGACAATGATTCTCCTATAATTATCTTTACCAGTTTCCATGTCTATCACATGCCATCTCATTCATCACTTTAGATCAGCATTATTCAGTCTTGCGTAATATTTCCAGAAAGTTTTATAATAAAGAGGTTCTTAATTGCGGCTTAATCATATACTTTTTTTTTTTTTTTTTAGGTAGAACAATTGTGACTACCATTGGACAGCATTTCAGGCCCAGGAAATAAAATGGTAGAGCACTATATTTCTGGGTTTTTTTATTGAAAGATTGAATGGCCTTGATCATTCACACTAGGAATATATGAGGAATATTTCTACTCCTCATATTTGTTATTAAAAAATGTACCTATTTAGACCATGCCAAGAATTCTCCAGCTGCATGCCTACCACCTGTGTAGTAAGATTTTCTAGTAGGCCAAGAATTTCTGAGTACATAAATTCAGAACCTATTTTTAATCTAAATATAAAGATGGACATATTGATAAGAAATAACAGATTTTAGAAAAGGAATATTTATTTTTATAGACAAGGCAATGCGAAGCACAAAATGAAGTAGTAGCAAGCATTTAAGGCAACATCTCCTTGGTGACCCAGAACTAGTCGTACTTAGTATAGAAACCTCAGGTAAAAGAAAGAGTCTTGTTAAGCTCAGTAGTGAGCTGGAGAATCGTCAGTATCAAAATTCGGGGGAATTGCCAGTATCAATACTGGAAAACAACTTCAAGAATGGACAGTTTTATAGCTGAAATAAAAGACACACGACCTTTTCTTTCTGAAGATTTCAGCTAAATTCCCATTGCAATCTATAGAAAGACCTCATGGGTGTTTTGTTGTTTGATAGAATAATTAAAAGCTTCCGTTACAGAAATCTTCACAGGAGTAAGACCTGTTTCAGTTCTGATGATGTGATACAGCTATAAAGCACTTATTTGCAGTTTAAAAAAAGTCTTAGTTATATAATAACCAATAAACGGACGTTCCTGTATTTTTTAAACATGCAAAAGCGATGGGCTTTTATCTTCATAGACTTCAAGTCAACAGGTTCATTAAAGCAAACCAGCTGTTAAAAATAAATTAAACACGTGTTTAAAAATAAAACAGAAAAAAACCCGAAAACCAAACCAAAACCACAAAACCCTTCCCACTCTGTTGAGAAGGAAGGAAAAAATCAAAGACAAAAGAAAATGAATCAATTATCCTTTCTCATCATCAATGTAAATAATACTTTATAGATCAGCACATTGCAAAGCAGATGAAAGATAATGGATCTAACTTAATCTAGATTAGGTAAATACATTTAGTTAGGGATTGCAAAATTCTGAATTCAAGACCAAAGTTAAGTAGTTTTTGAGAATTCAATGTCAATAAACCCATGTGGAACGGCTTCAGAAAACTTAAAGCAACGCAACTTCTCTATATGCAGTGTATAACCAATGTGCCTGCAAGACAAAGTCAGAGATGTTTATGCAAACATCCAGTACAATCATTAGTTTTCCCCATTTTGAAGCCACAAGTTAATAAAGTGTGACTAACTCATAGTAAAAACCCTTGGTTTTGGTAGTGCTGCTGCAACTGTGCGTGTGTTGGGAATGGGGAGAATACCAGGTACAGAGACTACCAAGTACAGTTTTATATATCTGTTATAAACTAATTGGAATGAAGACAAACAGTAACCAGACTACTCAAAGTATTGGAAATAACAGCTTCTGTAAGTGAAGTCAACGGAGAATGGAAAAAAAACCCAACCATTTACTTTTGATTGTATTGATAACATTATAAATGACTAGAGATAGTGATTCTCAGGTAGATATGAAACACTAAAAAGAACTTACAAGTTGTCACAGATGTCAGTTATATGAAATGGATCCTTATCCTAAAGAACACCTAACATTCCCCACAGAAAAGAGAAGAAAGCCCATTGCTATACTTAGTGGATTCCCAAGGGGTACTGGAGAACCTCTCTGCTGAAGACTAGGTGAAGAAGTTGGGGCTGTTCAGCCTGGAGAGGAGGTTACACGGAGATCTCATAACAATCTTCCAGTATCTGAAGGGGGTCTACAGGGGAGCCAGAGAGAAGGACTCTTCGTCAACAACTGTGGAGATGGGACAAGGGGAAAAGACTTCAAGCTGAAAGAGGGGGGATTTAGATTTGATATATAGAAGAAATTCTTTATTGTGAGGCTAGTGTGGCACTGCAATAAGTTGTCCAGAGAAGCTGCGGATACTTCATCCCTGGAAGTGTTCAGGCCAGGCTGGAGGGGGATTTGGGCAGCCTAGTCTAGTGGGATGTGCTCCTACCCATAGCAGGGGGATTGTAGTTAGATGATGTTTAAGGTCCTTTCCAGCCCAAAAAGCACTCTATGATTCTAAATCCAGACTGAAGTCATGTCTATCTGCATTTCAGTTCCATCCCTTTTGCAGAACAGATGATGCCAGCAACGCTTTTCTCTGGAGCCAGTCACAAAATCCCAAAAGAAAGCATTATCTTCCTGTGCCCCGTATTTTGGCTCTGCAATAGATTTATGACAGTCGACATACTGAATTTTAAAACAAATTTTGGCTGTTTCTCCCTAATATTCTAGGGAATTAAAATTCATATTTATGATGCAAACTGATAGTTTCATAATACTTTTATTAATATTTCCACACTCTGAAGTTCTCAAGTTGAAGGGGGAATTAATTGTAAGTATTTATTTACACTGCTGAAGTTATTATCATCCACTTGTTTATGTAGTACCAATTTTTATATATGACAACCTCTCAATGAATCAGCAGTGCTAAATCTAGAACCCACTGAAAATATTTCAGATTAATTTATGGTCAGCTTGCTAGAATCTGATGCACAGTCAAATACAGCAAATTAAATGTTCTGTAGGTTTATGATTTATGCTCAGTGATGAGTGTACATTAAAATACTTACTGAAGAATCAGACGGTGCTTACAGATAACCACCAAATGGATGTAAGGAAAACACAGTGAGGTTGCATTACCTAAAATGGAAAATTAGAGGATAGTAAAAAATAGGAGTAATGTGTGAAGTAGCAAATGGTGGAACAAATGAGGAGGGCAGCAAGGTGTTGTAAATTAATTAATGATTGAAGTATCTTGAAGAGGAACACTATTGTATAAGTACTAAGTATCATCATTAATCAATTTAAGTTTCTTTTTTTCAAATAATCTGTTATACTGAAAGATTCCCCCACATGTTGTGGAAGGATGTATTACCTTCAGCATTTCTTTGAGCTGAAGGGCTTGTCAACTCACTGACTATCAGGGACACGAAGTTCAAATGCAGAAGCTCTGTAATAGCTCTTATGTTCAAACATAAGAAAGCCACAGCAAAGCTGTTATGAAAAACAAGGCAGTCTAGTGAGAGATCAGGGAATTTTGTGCACACAAAAATCCTATTAAAAAAGAGACTTCAAGTATATCAGTACAAGTCAAATATATCAGTGGATCATATATAAGTAAAGCAATTAAGTATTGTCATGTGAAATATGAAAAGACACAGAGACTACAGAGGGAGAAAAGCAAAGGTTTTAACCATGTAAATGTTTCTACCTACAATTTAGAATCCATCAAGGGGACAGTACTGCAAACAATCCATGTTTCAAAGTTATAATCACAGATAATCTGTTGATCTGTTAAGGCCTGACTTGTTACTTATTCTGTTATTTTCCTGTAGTTGTCATCAGATACCACCATATTATACATTTTCTGAAAGGTTACTCTTCTCTGTACTGAGAGAAATTAGAGTAATGAGAGAAGCACCCACAAACTGATCTCAATTAAATGTGTATCTATGCAAGAGAGTCTAGGATTATTTACCACACCAAAGATATAATTCACAGTTGAAAGTAAATCAATGCTGTCACATGCAATCAGCTTTTCAGCTGGAAAAAATACTATTTTCAAACACTACTTAATTTTTTCTTTCATATTTGAAAAAGATAATCCACGAACATGGAATTTCTGCTCCAATGACTGCCCCAGTATGTGTTCTGCTGTCACTGATAGCAACACTGCCCTATTTGCTAAAACATGAATCAGAAAATTTACCACATGCCCAGCAGATCCTTTCCTCTTTTGTTCATTTATTTATTTATTTTTTGGGTTTTGCCTTTTAACACAATTCTGAATCGCTGAATACTGACACTATTGTTTGAGTGAGCTTAAGGTATGATACTCTATGCCTTAGTTACCAGATATTTCTAAATCCCAGTCAACAGACATGCTTACACTTGATCCAAAAGGCTAAATCCCTCTCTCTTCAACCAAGAGATTTGAGCAAGAAAGCCACAAAGAAGGATTATCTTGGCAAGTGTACATAAAGCTTATTCTTTTACCTGACGTAGTAGAACAAAACTACCTAAAATCTCTGTAACTTAGCAACCTCCTTTTAAAAACAATAATATATATAAATAAATAAACACCTAAAAATACTCAAGTCAAATCCACAACTCTCATACTTAAGTAGAAAAGAATTCCATACATCAGCCTGAGCTTTGTCTGTCAAAGAGCTTGGATTTCAGACACTTTTTACCACAAAATAATCTTTTCTTCTTGATGTAAACTGGGACAAAAAGGGCATAAAAATATTAGAAAATTTGATGTCAAGTTGATAGTTATATAATTGTTTGGATAGACCTCGTATATCTCTTTTTTACGACAAAAAGAAGGATAGTCAGTAGAATCAGACACTGGGATTGAATGACATTGCCGTATTCTTACAAGGAAAAAGATTTGCTATCACATTCTATCATTTGCTGTCTAAAATTTGCTATCCTTCTCTGTGTGTGAAAGATATTCTGCATGTTCTGTCAGTTATGTGCATACTTCAAGAGCGGTTAATGTCCTTACCACATGTACTCTAAATTGAAGAGTTATTAATTCAGAACCAACACAAGCTGAAAAGAAAGATAAGCTGATTTAAGTTTCATTGACTCCCATGCATTTAGGGGTGGTCCTTACTACTATAGCTAGCTTGATTTTAAAGGTGTTAGTCATGTTGTTCAGTGTTGGTCCTTTTTAAACTACACGATAGAAAAGGAGGTCCAGTTTTAACTGTATCTATAAAATTATACAACTCTTAGCAGAGGGTTCTCAACAATTCTTTCCAAATTCTCATTCCACAATCATCATAAAGCTCCTTTGCAAACATAAGCAACTTCTCTTTGACATTGTTTTCACCTTTCGATTGATTGCAAATTAAGGCATCTCAAGCCAAAACTGAAACCTCTGTATAAATAAACCATTCACTATCCATTTATAAACGGTGAAGAATTTGAGTGATTTCTCACATACTATGTGAGAAATCATTCAAATTAAGTACTAGTGAAAGTTTTAACTCAACATGTCTCTGCTGAAAAGATACCAGAACCAAGTAACATACTTGAATTAAAACATTAAGGAGATCAAGAAGGAGCATTTCTCTATCAATAACAGAAAAAACTCTACTGGGTCATATGAAAAGTCCACTTAGGCTAAGTTTCTGTCTCCAATAGCATCCAATAGGTAATTTCTTTCTAGCTTCCTAAAAGGGAGAAGTCTAGGGTTTTGAAAGGGAGAAGTGACACACACCTGGGGAGAACATTTTTTTAAATGTATCATGTAACAGCCAAGTAAGCACGGTGGTTTAATCCCTGCCAATAGACAAATATGCAGACAGCTGCTTGCTCACTCACTCTCCTTTAGGATGAAGAGAAAATAGAAGAAAGATGATAAAAGTCCATTGAGTTTGTTCAGCCCATAGCTGGAGTTCCCTCCATTACAAAAGATCAAAATAGAATACAAGGCTTGTTGTGCTGTTGAGAATCAAAGACAGCTCAGGCTGTCACCAGCTTGCTTGCCCAATTCCTTCTGAGGTTGTTGGGTTGCTCCTGCTATGTCACTTCCTACACTGTACAGCTCAAGCCATGGGTTACAGCATGTATAAATGTTAAGGTTATTGTATATCCATTACAATCTTCACCCCTTTTCCCTTTAGACCAGGTAATAGAGTTACCTTTGCAATAACATCCATGTATGGCACTTGTGCCAGTATGAATCCTCCATGGGTTGCAGTTCCTCTGAGGGTGTGGCTGCTCCAGCATGGGCTTATTCATGAGCCATAGTCTTTTCAGGGTTTTTTGCTCTAGTTCACAGTTGAGTCCATTCATGTCTGGTATACCAACACAGGAATGGAAGCATTGCTGGGGTCACATACCAGCCCAGGCACGTGGGAACACATTGTTATCAAAATGTTACCAGGCATGGTAAAGTAAGATGATAAGCGGCACATCAAACAGCAAAAAACCAAAACCAGTCATCAGCAAGCCACAGGCTCCAATAAAGTAAATGAGCCTCATGGCAAGTACGAGAGCCTGTCAATAAACAGCTAAGCAGTTATAACAGCTATAAATCCAAACTACAACTAAATCTGATGTTATCTCGAAACTGTTAAGCCCCATTGTGAACAAAAAATCCTGTGGTGGGTAGGGCAAATACCTACACATCCAGCCAGTCACTTCCTTATCCCCTGGAAAGAGGAGAAAACAGAACAGAGACAAGAATATTCTTGAATTAAAACGGACAATTCAATAGGGGAAGAAAAACTGCATGTGGAAGCAGAACAGTTTCACTGTTTCCCATGGGCTAGAAGATGTTTAGTCACCTCCTGCAAAGCAGAGCCTTAGCACACAATGATTACTTGGGAAGACACAAGCCAAACCCACAAATGTTCCTAATCCCTCCTCCTATCCTTTTATTGCTTTCATTGCTGACTTTGATGTTATATGGCATAAAACATCCCTTTGGTCTTTTGGGATCAGCTCTCCTCCCAGCTTTCTGCCCAGGTCCAGCCTAGTCCCTGAGAGGGGAAGGTGAGAGAGGAGAGTGAGAAAAATGGAAAACCTTGATGCTGGGCAAGGAATACTCAGCGACAGCCAAAACATGAGTGTGTTGGCAACGGTGTTTCAGTTACAAATTCAAAACAACATCATACAGCCTGCTATTAAAAAAAATACATATATATATAAAACCAACCACTCATACCCAAAATCACACAAAAATAAACCCTCTATCTCAAGCAGACACAGTACAGTAGGGATAAAACATGATATTTATCTGGTGAATTTCCTTAACTTTCAGTAGCCTATATCTTAGGAACTTTCTGAAAATTCACCAAATGAAAGCCTTTTAATCTCTTTTGAATACAAGTACAGTACTGACATACACATTCTGTAGGAAAGACAGTCATCAAACAACGAAATCATATTATGATTATGGTTGGAAGGGCCTTTAAAAATCATCTAGTCCAACTTCCCTGCCATGAGCAAGGACGTCTTCAACTAGATCAGGTTCCTCAGAGCCCCATCCAACTGGACTTCGAGTACTTCCAGGGATGGAGCATTCATCACTTTTCTGGGCAATCTGCATCCATGTTTCACCACCATCATTGTAAAAAACATCTTTCTTTTATCTATTCAAATTCAACCTGCTTTTAATTTAAAACCATTGCTCCTTGTGCTATTGCAACAGGCTCTGATAAAAAGTTAGTCCTATCTTTCCAATAACCCCTTCCAGTAGCAACAGGCAGCAATGAGGTCCCCCTGGAGCCTTCTTCAGGCTGAACAATCCCAACTCTCTCAGGTTTTATGAGATCAGCCATCTGATCATCTTCATGGCCCTTCTCTGTTGCTCCAACAAGTCCATGTCCTTCCCATGCTGGGGACCCCAGAGCTGGATGCCGAGTTCCATGTGGGGTCTCATGAGAGCAGCGCAGAGGGGCCGAATCCCCTCCCTTGCCCTGCTGCCCACGCTGCTTTGGATGCAGCCCAGGACACGTTTGACTTTCTGGGCTGCGAGTGCACATGGCTGGGTCATGTCCAGCCTCTCATCCCCCAGCACCCCCAAGTCCTTCTCAGCAGAGTCTGTTCATCCCCCAGCCTGTGTTGGTACTGGGGGTTGTCCCGACCCAGGGGCAGCACCTTGCAGTGGGTCTTACTCAACCTCATGCAATTCCCATGGTCTCACTCCTACAACTTGTCCCTGCACTTCTGGATAGCATCCCATCCATCAGGAGTTTCAACGTCACCACTCAGCTTGATGTCGTTTGCAAACTTGCTGTTGGTGCACTTGCTCCCTTTGTCTGTGTCATTGTTTAAGTCATTAAACAGTATTGTTCCCAATATGGATGTCTGAGGGACATCACTTGTCACTGATGTTTATCAGGACACTGAGCCATTGACCACTACCCTCTGGGGAGCCAACTCAATTCAACCAACTCCTCATCCACCAAGAGTCCATTCGTCAAATCATCTCTCCAATCTAGAGAGAAGGTTATTGTGGGGAACCATGTCTAAGGCCCTGCATAAACCCAGATGGGTGACCCTTCCTTGGTCCATTGGCGTAATCACTCCATCCCAACCACCTGAACATCCTGAAGGCTCTTTTGATCACCCAAAACCTATGCATTGCAACTTCATCACTACCCCCATGGCAGACTAGTAATGGGCAGTAGCCCAAGGGCCTTACCAGGAAGTCTCCTGGTGATGTCCTTAACCCAGGCCCCAGGTTCACACAGCATATTGGACTCCGTTCCCATTTGAAGGCAATTGCCTACAACTACATCCTGTCTTTTTTTTCATTGTGGAAGTGTTTGTGATACGAAATGTAGGTCTTTCAGATACTGGTAATGCTTCCAGTGGAGCTGGGTCTTCATCCATCCTCATCATCCATTGACTGGCCTTCCACATTCAGAGCCTCTTATCTATTGTCTCCGTTCACTGTTGTTTTTGACCTTCTGCCCTACTGCCTTCTCTCTGTTTGGGGATCCAGTCGATCTTGCTTTGTTTCCTGGTGGTTGTTCCTGTCTCAGGGAGTTAAAGTGTTGCCGTTCTACAAGTGAAAAACATGCTTCATGTCTGTTGGAAAGGTTCTGTCTGGGGAATTACACAGGCAAGGGGAAGGGAAAAGAGAAAGTGAAGGAAAAAGGGAAGGGGAAGGGAAAAGGACTACATGACTTTAGGTACCCCTCAAAGAATAAATATACAGATTGTATCTTATCCCTACCATGTAATAAGATCTGCATCTACAGCAATCTCAATGGAAAAAAAGAATCACAGAAAACCATCAAATAATTTTGTAAAAGTCATTTTGAATATTCCATGTCGGATATTGATGCAGTAACACATCACATGCAAGTAAGATTTTACATCTTTTTCACCATGTATAGATGCAATGACTCTGACACGTATTCTACTTCTCTTCCTCTACAACAACTTCCACTTCAGTTCTACTTTTTGGTGTTGCAAGAAAAACAAAGATTCCATTATGCTCATTGTAATTCTATCCCTTGCATACAATTTCAGCAAATTTTACTAGTTAGGAGTGATTTTTTCATGCTTCTCTATGCTTAAGGTTATACTAAATTTATTTCAATGTATCATCCGAAATTACTCAACCATTTCCCAAAAAGAGCTGTCAAAAAAAAAAAAAAGGGAAATTATCCATTTATATAAGGTGGTTTGTTTAACCAATGTACTAGCCACTTCATGACATACATTATGCAGAATATAAGAAAATAACCATCAAGTTACATTTTCAATTTTAATACAAGTATATAGATTTGAAAAAAAAATAGTTGGAAACCAGAGGAATCTTCTTTTGTCCAAGCTTAGACTGAGATTTGTATTTTAATTCTTCGAAAGCTCTAGCTTTCCTTGACATTCCCAAATCCCTTCAGCCAGCAACTTTTCACTCTGTACTTATTGACATGGGACTCTTATGAGAAAATACACTTCTTTATCGGAGATAATACTATCCATCTTGCAATATCTTCTTGTAAAACCAAAAGAGAACTAAGTCTTCTACCACACAAAGCTATAACATCTAGGATGAAAATATTAAGTCTACACTTGGTTGTTCTGTCTTCTGCAAGAGTTTTTCAAGAAATGTTTTACTCTTACACCAGAGTCAGGAGTCAGCTACAGGAATTTCAGGTATCAACAGGCCCATGTTTTCCAGCTAACCCTAGTGATTCAAGTAACACCATATCTCTAGTTACTTATGTCTACAACATAAGCAATAAAATGTAAGAATTTCTTCTTGTGTAAGATGAATCCAAGGCTGAGATGTGAAAAAGGAATACTACAGGGTCTTTGTCCCTGTTGGGTTCCCTTGATCCCCTGAAACAAAGGAAGAGAAAAGATTAGCTGAATCAAACTACAACACCCAGACCAATGCTCCAGCAGTCTAAATGGCTCACAACATATACTTGCACTCTAAGCAAGGTTTAAAAAACATTTTATCTTCGAAACAAATGGTGTTCACCATTGAGGAGGGCTTACTATTCAGAATAATTCATTTCAGGCAATTTATTTTCAATTTTATGTTCCTCCATTATACATTTTACGTTTCCAATAGATAGTAGAGAACAGCTCCACAATCCATATGGTTTTGCCTCCTCACTGCTGGGAATTCAGCTGTCTTTCACTGAAGGTAATTATGCTTTAAGAAACCCTTAGCTTAGGCAGCTGTTTGGTGAGCTTGACTGATATGGACTCAGCCTCACCAATACCTGATTTACCCAGAGAACAGGCAAAACAACTTGGATGGAGGCACACAGCCTAGGGCTTTCTCAAAATAAACCAGAGTTTTGCAATAGAGACTGCGGTTCATGCTCTATACTTCACTTACCAGTGTAGTTTCATATTGAAAGTGTAAATAGTGGAGGAAGCTGGGGACACACACTGAAAAAAATTATCATAAAGCAAATTATGAAGTTTAGACTTTCAGCATTTCAGTCAAAGCTGTCTTGCAGCAACTTTCTAAGTGCTAGAATTACTTTACCTTTTTGCACACACTGAAAAAAAAAATCCACAAGACCAAATAAGGAAGAATCATTTGTCTGCAGAGTTAAGAGACCAAACAGGAAGTTCTCTTTTCCACGTGTTTAAAGTTTACCTATTCATGGTACGTAGGCAAAGGATTAAATTTCCATAGCTCAAGTGTACATGCACATCTTGTGGAAATGTTCCTGAATCAAGAATCGAAAAGTCCTTCAAACTGTGGTTCCAAGATTACCACTGAAAAAAGGAATAGCAAACATCTGATGACAATGTTTCATAGAATCATAGAATGATTTGGGTTGGAAGGACCTTAAAGTTTATCTGCTTCCAATCCCTCTTCCATGGGCAGGGACACCTTCCACCAGACTGGGTGGCCCAAAATTCCATCCAGCCTGGCCTTGAACACTTCCAGGTCACCCACAAATCCTCTTGACAACCTAAGCTAATGTCTCAGCACCAATTTTAAAATTGTAATAAACTCTTTTATCTGATCTAAGTCAACTCACTTTCTGTTTGAAGCCATTCCCCCTTGTCCTGTCATTACAAGCCCTCGTAAAAAAGTCCATCTCCAGCCTCTTGTAGCCTCCCTTTAAATACCAAAAGGCTGCTATAAGATCTGCCTGGAACTTTTTGTTCTCCTGACTGAACGGTCACAGCTCTTTCAGCCCGTTTTCTTAGGAGAGATGTTCCAGCCGTCTGATCGTCTTCATAGCCCTCCTCTGGACTTGCTCCAATGTCCTTCCTGTGCTGGGGACCCCAGAGCTAGATGTAGCACTGCAAGTGGTGTCTTACCAGAGCAAAGCAGAGGAACAGAATCCCCTCCCTTGCCCTGATGGCCACTACTTTGGATACAGCCTAGGACACAACTGATTTTCTGGGATGCCAGCTCATGTCCAACCCGTCATCCACCAGCAACCCCAAGTCATTTTCATCAGGACTGTTCTAAATTTATTCTCTGCCCAGCCTATATTTGTGCTTGGGATTTTCCTGACCCCAGTGCTGGACCTTACACTTGACCTTGTCAATCTTCATGAGGTTCACATGAGTCCATCTCTCAAACCTGTCTCAGTCCCTCTGGATAGCATCCTTTCCCTCCAGTGTATCAACCACACCACCCAGCTTGGTGGTGTTGGAGTGCACTCCATCCCACTGACCATGTTGCCAACAAAGCTGTTAAACAGCACTGGTCTCAATACCAACCCCTGAGGACACCACTCATCGCTGCTCTCCACTTGGACATCAAGCCACTGACTACAATTCTTTGAGTGTGGCCATCCAGTCAATTCCTTATCCACTGAGTAGTACATTTCCCGCTAGTTAAAAAAAGATGAAACAAATCACCAGTGTAGATTTCTAGCCATTTTTGGCACAGATACATCTTATAGACTCTGGAGAGTACTCTGGAGATAGTGTAATAACCACGATTTGTCACGTTTCTCCCGATAACTTCTCTAACTGGAAGTCATTTGCTTGTTAGGAAAAAACCCTCCTCGGTATTCTTAGTCTCTTATTTACTAAGTTCTGAGGGGATAAGCCAAGTGAATATAACAATCCTTTAGATGTTATCCAATATATCCTACTGAGTCCAGCAGTCAAAACCAGTTGCCCAAATACCTGTCACACCCCTCTTTCCCTAGGTGCAATCAGTAGTTTCAAGTCTGGATTGAATTCTAGGTTTGGAGTTAAAGCTATTAGCCTGCCTATGTATGGAACTCATTTGAAAGACAACCCTTCTGCTTTGCCATACTTGAGGAATTACTAACACCAGAGTTCAAGCTGGAATTTCAGTGATATATGAGAAGACACAGCTAGTAAGACTCTCAGATTCAAAAAACTACTTTCCTACTTGTCCCAGATCTACCTTTATCTGTCCCTGGAACACACTGAAAGTAACTGCTGAACTGCAAGATGCAAGAAAGCGACTGGAGATGCATATGACCACTGAGTTAGTTGAAATGTGGGGACTAACCTTCTGTATCTCCCACTCCTTGATTAACTTTTATCTGATGGAGGTTCACTCATCTGCTAGGACAGCAAATTCTACTCTGTGAGTCTAATTATTCTGGAGTACTGGTAATAGAAAGGTTAAGCCTGCTCTTGTAGGCTAATTTAAATTAGCATCACTATGCCCTATAGTAACTCTTCCACTATCATCTTGAGAAGACTGTAAAAGTCGCATGAATATTTGCCTTCCTAAAACAACTTTCATAATCAATTCCTAAAATACACTGCCAATTAGGATTTTTTTATTTATACAGGAATTAAGATCTCTCCATTTACAAAAACATTACTTGCCAATAATTCACAATTCAATTGTATCACAATAAAAAGCAACATTTACATCAATTAAAAACAAGTGGTTCAGCCATCTATTTTAATATATATGTTTAAACCTAATTAGCCTATTCAGTCAACCTGATTGTCTTTTTAAATGCCTGCTTTTCTTATTTGCTAAAAGTAAGCTTTTAAACACAAAATACACTAAGCAGCATTTCATCTGAATCCTATCAAACAAAGTTATTGAGGCATGAGTTCTATATAACCAGTGAAGCAGAAGACCATGCTATTACATGGATAAATGCTCCAGAAGTACTGAAGCAACACAAAAACAATCACAGAAACATGGCTTTTGAAACCTCATAAGCAACTCATTTTGGAAAAAAGTGTGTGTGTGCATATATATATATTAATAGGCACACACACACACACACACATATATATGACATTTGACATTAAATCTCCACAAGAGATACGTGTGGATTTGCTTCAAAATAATATTCAAAATAATATCTCACTCAACTCCTCCCAAAAACAACAGAAAATAAGCCAGAAATTTAAAAAAAAAAAAAAAATCCTGTCTTCTTATGGTTCAAGTTCAGGCAAAGGAAAAGTAATAATTCACAACCCATTTTGCCTCTGGAAACAAATCACAGTAGCTTCAGCACCCATTATCTTACAAACTCCTCATGAGGTCCAAGGGGTCTCTAATGCAACTTCTACTCAGTTACTGTCTTATTTGGGATTAGACCGTACCTTTAGGCAGTCAAGCTTATGCCCAGGTTTGTATGGTGTTTTGGCATTTGCTCCCCAAGGTGACTGGAGAGGTCTATCAAGCACTTAAGCCTGAATGCCCTAGCTCCCAGTGCCCAGCAGCTGCAGCCCCCAATATGTCCTTCAGAGAGGTAGATGATGTGAGGTCTGGGGCTCTTCCAGATAGTGGACATGAAATTATCTTGAAATTCTCTGTTGTAAAAACACCCCAAAACTTACGTAAACCAAAGTGAGTATATACAAAACTGTACAGCAGAGTTCCAAGGAAGGGCCGTGCCCTGCTCCCCACGTGGTGTACAGGAGCTCAAGGCAGCACCAACACTCAGCGTGCAGCAAGGCCACATGCCATAGAGAGGCTGGCTGAGCGCAAAACATTATCCTTCTTTATGCAGTTCATTCTTTATATACCTAGCATTGCAGAAGAGCATGCTTAGAGTCTACAGCCCTGATATCCTCTCAAAAATAGGTGCTGTTGCAGGCTGTCCATATAAACAGCACTCTCTCAAGGCCTCCACTCATCCACTTTGTGGTTTCAGTTCCCATCTCTCCCCAGGCCTCTGAGCCTATTCCCTTCCATTAATTACGAAATTATTTCGTTCATTACATTAATTTCCTCTCCACCCTCACCACAGCCTCACTAGCCTGCAACAGAGCAATGTTTGCTCTCTCTTCTCCCACACAAAAGGCCTCTACCCACAATATGGGAGGGGGTTGGCTCAAAAAAATACAACCTGGGGCTTATCTCCAGCAGTAGATACCAGCACCCACAACCTCACCACACCACTCAGGCCAGGGGACAATGTTTTATACTAGCTGGGGGCATAGCCCTGTGGCTCCATGCTCCCACTCCCACTCAGCAGCCCCCCTGCTGAGGGGGAGCTTTGGGTCAGCCCCCAGAGCCAGGGTCCTGCTTCACCCTAGCTCTCCAGCTCCCGGGATGCTCCTGGATCCTTAGCAATCCTTCACCAGCACTGACCAGCACCAGCCAGCACCTTGCAGGGTAGGAACCTTATAGGTGGCCAGAAAGATGACTGGGGCAGATCCTTTTCTCTTTTGCTTATGCAGCATATGGAAATCTTTAATTCAAGGATACCATGATTCCACGGGGCATCAAGCACTCCACAGCCACCGGCAGTCAGCCCAGACCTCACTGGCAGGGGCTGTGGGAGCAGTGGTGGGCTAGTTCTCACCTCAGCACACAGTAAAGGGAAAAGCTACTGTAGCATCAGGTCAGTGTCTTTGTTCCAGGGTCAAAGGGTCCCCACTTAATGAGTAATTTTTCCTATGTTTGCAAGTGTTTTCCATTGCACACAGTAAGGCTAGCATGGAGCTTATTTGTTTCCAACTGCAAACATTTGTTCATTACCCTAGGCTGATCAGCAGGGTAAAGAATAAACATTTCTGCATCGATGAAATGGAGCAATGAATAAATAAATACCTTGGAACTAGCCAGTCTTAACATTTACAGTTGTTTTAGTTGAATTAATTGTCAATTAATGCATGCCTCTACACTACCAAAAACTCTAATCAGGATAGTCTCAAAGTGAAAGTCTTCCACCTCTTACATTTTTATTATTTGCTTACTCAAAATTAACATAGTCAGGCTTGCAAGATACACACATAAAGAGACTCGTAGAAGGAGTAATCTCTTAAGCCCACAAGATAGTCTGGGACACAAAAGGCAGCACACATTCCTCACTCTGTGAAATGTCAGTCATAGGAGGTAAAATGGGGCTTTTCCCCTCCATACAAAGCTATAATGAAATGCTTGTCATAACAGAAAATTGCCCTAAGCAATGGTTTTTTTCATAATAATAGTAACCTAAAAGACAAATGAAAGAAATCAAAGAATGAAATTCATCCAAGCATTTTTTGCAAGGCAGCAGCTGGCATTCATAGTCACAGAAGTATCTGCTGCAGCACATACTCCAACAAGAGCCCAGCCAAACCAATCTATAGCAAAAACCTAACGTGTTGGGGGTGGGAAAGAGGGTGGGAAGGTGGTGTAAGATTCTTGAATGTGAAGTTTTAGTCTTGGGGGAGTTTTCACAAGCAAGTAATACACTGCTCAGAACGGCTGTTTTACTGAAAACAGAACTGAATTTAACTAACATAGGGCGAGTGTTCTGCTATACAAACCCACGTTTGGACTGTATGTGTTTCTGCAGTGGGGGGTTTGTGTGTTAGCTTTTGCAACAGGAGCCAAACCGGAGGGATAAAATAGTTTTATGCTGGACATTGCTGCCCCCTAGTGACGACAGAGGACATGCAATTGGGGAAGAGAGCTGTTGCTGCAGAAGGTTTCTTTGCTCTCAAGTGATCGGCTGGGTATCATGGAACTATGACAGAAATTTAGAGACTGAAATCTTAATCAACCTTAGCCTTAAAATACCATTTGAGTAAACAAAGTATCTGAATGGAAATAAATACTGCAAAAAAAATAAATATTTCTGCAAATTGAATGTTTAGTGCAATATAATTTCAATCAGCAATACTTTAATGCTGCAATAAAATTGTGCAGGACAAGCATTTCAGAAAAGCTGAAAGCAAGAAAACTGTATTACATGACAATTAGTTAAATAAAAAATTGGTCTAATTTAGCTATGAAACTTCTTATGAATGTGACAGTGCTTACATTACTGGCGACTTTCACAAGAATCAGTGTCAGACATTTTGACAAAAAAGCAGTGTAAATCATAATTGTGCATCATTGCCATCATTCCACAAATTGCACATTTTCAGGATTGCTCAGCATTTCAGTGGTAAAAAATGACTGTTCTAATGATTGCTAAAAATTGAACTTCATTCTTTTACAAAAAGTGTGTTATAAGGTAGACAAGTTGTTTGATAGTCCTTACTATTATAGTTCCACATTTCCAATATTTTGTGACTTAGTTTCTTTTTGTTTAGCTTACAAATTTGCATTCTGATGGGACCTTGTCCATGTGGCAAAAAATTATGAAAATCATACCCTTTGATGCAGTCTCTTGATGCAAAATCTTAAACCTACCTCTTTCACCAGGAAACAAGCGTGTTCCTTACGGGGAACGTGATCAGAGCACACATCCAGGTGTTATAGATCAGTCAGTCCTGAGGACACGACATTTTTTTGATTTTGCAAACTTGTCTTCTGCAGCTAGCTTCAGTAAAATTCTCTTTTGAATCAGATTAATAGCAAAAAAACCCCCATGTTCATGCACTTTTAGTCTTTCAGTTTGCCAACAGCTTTTGGATTCTCATGCGCTTGCTCTCTGACAAGCAGAACACAATCCTCTTTTGGTTAACCCAGAACTACAATGCTCCAGATGAATGCAGCAAACTATTTCTTCTGTCATTAGCAAACCTTTCAGTTCTGCAATGGACCCGGCAGAACAGAGTGTGCTAAATACTAAAGTGCTATTTAACTTATAATAGATCTCTGGGACACACACATGCACTCTTCAAGGTTCCTGCACTGCACTTTTCTACTCCACCAGTAAGTCCTGATCTGAAAAGATGTAGCGATAAAAACACGTTTCCCTACCTGAAATAGCTCAGAGAAAGTGTCTACCACCTAGGTTCCTTTTTAGTTACATGGTAAAGAAACTATCACATGATTATCTGAGAAAGTTTTCCATGAGGTGGAGCAGACACAGGTCTGGGAGTGTCAGGAGACAAAGTCCTTGCATTGTTAAACAGAAGGGATAGAAGTTTGCAAAGAAATAGCTATGGGTGAAAGAAAATCAGAAAACCTGAGTAACTGCATGTAGATGAATGGAAGGATGAGGAAAAGCATGGAAAGATGATAGTAAGAGTGTAGGATGGACAGACAGGTAGAGACACAGGACAAAGCTAAAGACAAAAATATTAAAATAAGAACAAAGAAACACCAGGACCTGGAAGCAGAATAGAAAGTCTTCTCTGTGCAGACTGACTTTTGGTCTTCAAATATTTGCTTATATTTTTTTTGATAAATGACTTTCCTTCAAAAAGAAAATATTTTAAATTCTTGATATATAAAGTACTCACCTGCCTAAATCTTAAAGCTCAAATTTAAGATAAAAGTAAGGAAAAGACAGAATTTAACAAAATATTATGACTTTACAAAATGTTTATAGAACTTGTCTTTAAAGAAAAAGATTGAGGTTAAACCTGCTTATATGTCTTTCATTCAAAGTTATATAGACATGTCCATGCTTCACTGGTTGGGTTTTAAGGCTGCCCATGTAGCTTCAAATGTATTCTTTGGAAGTAACATTTTACTTTTATTCAACAAAATTCTATCAGTAGTTAATCACCAAAGATATTTCACACTCTACAGCACCGATTTGTTTCATTCACTTTAAGTGTCATATTTATTTTGAACTCACTTAAAACCTTGATTTGTCATCATGCTCCCTGGGAATACAACTACACACAGACTGCAAGACTCCTATCCACCCTAGTAATTAATTATTTGTAAATACACTGAAAGGAAAAAAAAAAAAAGAAAAAGAAAAAAGGCTTTCTTTAGCAGGAAAAAATCCCAAAACTGTCTCTCCATTATGCACACAAAATGATCTGTGTATCTTCCCCACTTAAGGAGGACAGATTTTATGTCCATCACACAACTTTAAGACAATTATTCATGGTCCTCTTCAAAAAGCACAGCTATTCTGTGAGAACTGTAATGCTCAAATGGGCCACGTAGTCTTTAGAAAAGACATTATTTGTTCCTTAGGACCTACTTGGAACATAAATTATCCATGTAAATCTTGAAAGAGATTCATTCTGAGGCACTCCTATACTCAAATGTTGATGCACATTCTCAGGTAAATACAGAATGGTATACAAAAATTGTTACAGTTGTTTTGCCTGGGGACCTGGTTGAGTTGCCAGGCCTCAAAGGATTTAAACGACACATAGATGTGGCACTTAGGGACACAGTTTAGTGATGGCACTGCTGGGTTAAAAGTTGGACTGATGATCGTCAGGGCCTTTTCCAACCTAAATGATTCTATGATTCTATGTGCAAAGTAGCCCACAGCTCTTTGCAATGAAACACTAAAAAGTCTCTGGGTTTCAAAAGCAAAAGTAGTTGCTGGTGCATGATTAGCAAGACACAATGCTGACTATAGAGCAGACATACATTGAGAGAAAAAGATGACAAGACTGATGTCACCATTATCTTATACGAAAACCACTACAGGAAGACTGTGATAAAGGATTTTTTTAAGGGAAAGACAGTAGTCATTATTTCACATGCATGTATGCATACAGCATATATACATATATATACGTGCATGTTTGTATATAAATGAGAAAGAGTATATATTCTAATATACAGTATATATTGGAATATAATAAAGAGTATATATTAGACTATAATAAAGAGTATATATTCTAAAATTTATGTGTATACTTATATATAAATGTATACCTCCCTAAACCTGATTTTCCAGAACTGGAACATCGCTGTACAAAGCAAGTTTACCAGTCACTGCTTAACCTTACACTATCACTGATCTTTGGTCACTTCAGATGACTTGAAAACAAATGTGGAAGACGTGTATGTATTGTTGTACATTTGCAAAAATCTCTTAACTTGAATTTATTTCTTCTGTACAGCTTTGGTACAGATTTCCACCAGTTTGATCAAGTATAATTAAGAAGAATGGCAAGAGTCACAGAGTTGGCAAGGGCTGTGTAAGGTTCAGTTAGGATTCTTGTGGCCCAGAACTCTGCTACGGGCAAGTTTAACATTATAGCTCTGATAGCACCAGAACAATGCCTTCACTTTAGCATAAAGACTAGTAGAAATATTTTGGAAAATATGAACTACTTCACAAACTGTTACTATAATTCACAGTTTGGGGTTTAGATTAACCTAAAACATTTCACTCAATTATTAACTTCCATTTTTATTTCCATCACTTACGCACATAGTTTAATACCATACCATCTGCTCTCACAGACCTGGTTTTAGTTTGACATCTTTCACAGAGTTAATTTGCTTCACTATTTTATCTTGGAATGTGCATCTATTTAGTATATAGAGGTTGAGTTTCTTTTGTGGAACCATTGCAAATCTCAGGCACTTTGACTTATTCAATTGATAAAGAGAACTTTGATAAATTTACTGCAAAATGCCTGAAGATTTTCTCCAACCACTCCAATTACAGTTATCCTTCTAAAAATATGTTTGTGACATAAAAAGAACAATTCCGTAAAAATTACAAAAAGGAAACACTCCACAGGAATGGATACAGACTGAAGTGGAAAGCTACTTTCAGGAAAAACAAACATGAGGCAGTCAGTATTGCCTACTAAATATAGTTCCCTATTATTGCCTACTAAATATAGACAATAAAATGTCTTTTTCCTGTATCTTATGTTTTGTCATTGATTATTTATTCTGGTGCAAAACCATAAAATTTTTGTCCTCATGGAAGTTGTCGTTTAGTTCTGGGGAGCAGGAAAAATAAGCAACTCGTAGAGTATTTTCTCCATTCTTTTAAGGACTTGACTGTGTCGTTGATTTGTTTTCTGTTTTTGAGTAAGATTTTTTTTTAAATACCTTTTTCAAAATGAAAACAATAGCAAGTTCTTAGCAAATGTTTGATTATTGGCAGAAAGTAACAGAAAAGTGTAAACAGAAAACTACCAGGTGTGTAGTTTTTGTTGCAGTAAGACCAGCTTTTGTTGCTGCACATCTACTTTTCCTTGAATTACAACACTAGCTTATGAATAAGAATTCCTTGCCAACTATAATATCAGTATAAAAATAGTTTCCGATTATATGTTGATAACATCAGGTGTTAAATATGACTAAATGTTTGCGTTTCAACAATAATTTTTATTTTGTGCAAATAATAAAGAAAGCAAAACCGTATTTTAATTCTTACTGCTTTTGTGGCCAGTGAAGAATAGGTTACAAAAATAAAAGGGAAAAATACCTAAAGAGGAAAATTTAACTAATATGAAAATTAAATTCGATGTCTTAGTATTTTTGTGTTCTAGAAGAAAGGAAATCAGGTTTTGAAAAGGCATTTTGGTAGTGACACACTCCTCACCCCCATCCCATCCTTCCAGGGCTTATTGCTTTGCTTTGGAAAGCAGCACACATTCATGCTTTAGGCTCCAGATCCAATCACTAGTGAAGTCATGTGTGAGCTTAGAGTAACAGGACTTGGTCTCACACTAGTCCCAATGGACTCAATCTTGCAGGTCCTTTCCAACCTATATGATCTGTGATTCCATGGTAACATTTAAATTAGCCAATTTTACCTGATGCAGCTTTTAATTTGCATTTTGGGGCATTTTTTGTCTCTGACATATGCACCCCTAAGTATTTTTTATTTGATGCCTAGGGCCCTATACAAAGCATATTTGCAATAGGCTGGTTATTTTAGGCTACTACTCTTTCTTACTTTACCAGTATCACATATTAGTGGCTAGAGACAGAGTGGCTAAAGCATCTCTATAAAGAGGCACAGCAAGATTTACTCAGGAATCACAGCGAGGGACATCTCTCAGCTCAAAGCTGATGACTGTTCATTGAGGCTAAAAATTTGGAGGCAGCCAGATACCAGTGGTTGGTTGCATCACTCTTGCATGCAACTGGGTGCAGAAGTTGGTGAACCATAACAACATTAAGCTGACAGGTGCTACGCTGGACTGATACTCATAACCATTGACAAAAAAATACACTGAAGAAAAACAGCTATTGTAGCATATTTCATTACATAGTAATTTGTAATACAGGAAGGGTAACCATTTTAAACATATATATACAAACTTACAGTAAATTAAGCGATCAGTTGTTTTGAGGAGGAACAAGCTGCACTAACACCAGTTTTACTTGTAAACAATAAAATTTTTTTTTAAACTTTTCACAATTTAGAACCCCATTTTTAGAATATACAGACTTTTATTAAAAGATGAACACACAATGGGCACAATTTCTTCCTCATACTAGTAAGAAAATACACTTACATTTTACATACTTCCTTTTATATTCAGTGGTAACCCCCCACAGCTTGGTTTTATTTGTTACTCAGCCACTTAATGTCTAATTTCCTATTAGTCCAGCTACCTGAAGCCATATTCCAAGGAGCAGAATTGTAGAAAAAGGACTTCTTTGTACAAAGTCAGTAACACTTCACATATTGAGTCAGATTTTCTTTTACAGAAAGTTTTCTCAAAAAACGAGATAGTTTAAAGAAATTAATAATGATGAATATTGACATTACCAGTCCTAAGGATACCAATAAGAAAGGATTAGGACTGATAGTAATACAGTGGAAGAGAAATAACAAAATAATTGGTGCTCTAAAAAGCTTCTCTAATCCATATGTAGCCTAGACAGGGTCGGAGAGAGAGTATTACATGCTATATCAAGTCTGGCAGAGGTAGTGGTAAAGGCCATTGGAACTGCATATGAGATATTGGTCAATTTTTACAATTTTCTAATACAGCTAGAAACATCTTGGAAATATGTCTCTTTACAATATAATGAAGTACCATAACTATATGAATATATTTCTCCCTTTGGTTTATGAATTGGGGATTGTTGACTGCAGCATTTTTACCTAAAATGCTACCCTACCATTGCTGTATACCCAGTGGATAGGGGAAAAAAAGAAAACCTCTTTAAAAGGATCTATATATGGATTGCCTTCACTAGCACAGAACCTATTTCTTTATTTGGAGATCTGCATGTATGCACAGCTAAATTATGTTCCTTGCAGGAGTGGCCTATGTATATTTTCCTTAAAGTATATTTTAACATCCTATACAGATTTATAACTGTAATTTTTTTTTCCTAACAGAGGATTTTCTAGTCAATACAAAAGTAGTTACACAGGAAAATACTTAAGCGATTAAGGCCATAACAGAACTTAGAAGCTGCAGCTTGTCTTATTAAGCCACTAATATATGCTAAAAAGGCACAAAGTGGTTACAGGAATTTATGTGATCAAAGCATTTTTTGAGTGTGTCACAAAAATTATTGCCTCAGAAATGTGTAATACATTACAATTAAAAAGGGTCAAAGATACAGGATAAAATAATGTTTTCAAGTCAACCAAATAAAAATAATTTATTTACAGATCATGAGGAAAAATATAAAAGACCTTTCTTTTTCAAATAAATATGTGTATTAAGGGAACACTTCCACTAACTAAAAAAATTAATTTGTGCGATTAAATGAATAGTTCTTATGTATTAAAAAAACCATAAAAACATTCAAAAGACAATAGTCAGAGCATAAAGCTGATGTTTGTCATTTTACCTTTTAGGCTGAAGACAAGGTAACCTTTCAAAGCAAAACAAGAGAAAAATTTATGCATTCATTATTTCCATGTATAAATACACGCTTTAATTTCTAGATTTAAATGTTTTTCCAAGTTCTTTTGCTTTAACATGAATTCAACATGGTATTATGCAAGCATTCAAGACATGATGAAGCTGACCATCATAAGATTTCTAAAACAAGTTCCAGCTGAGCTATAGCTATATCCCCATTTAGTAGTGCTTTTTAAGTCATCTAGACATTGATCATAAAATAACTCCAAGGTAAAACATTGTTAACTGTTAACAATCTTCAACCCTGAATCTTATTTAAAAAACAACACTGTTTCAAATTAAAGTTGCTTTACATGACACAAAAAAATTGCAGAGCTTAATAAATGGATTCATCTTTAATAATTTGGCTAAATAACATAAGATAGATTTTGGTCATTAAAATAAATGAAAAACAAAGGTACCCAAAACATCAGTGGCCTGTAGATAGGGAAAAATCAGTGTGAAGGCAGGTCCTTGAACTCACATCCTTCAACCAGCCTCTCTACAAGCACGGATATTCACATGGCACCCTCTGTATAATAAAAATATTAGATATGAAAGCAATTACTACACATGCACACATGCTGCTAATTCTGGGATGTGGAACCCACATTTGCAAGAGATACTCCTGATGTTACACTGGTGGAGAGAAGGCCAAGGGAGATCTATAGACACTGAAAGGGAAGTCACCGAGACTGTTGTCAAATTCTTGTTAGTAGCAGGAGATGATATAAGGGGGGAAAACTGTTATAAATTTGTAGTCATTTGGAAAACTGAGGTTGGACATGAAGAGAAATGTTTATCCAGAAAAGGAGGACATGCTTGTATGTATGGGAACATGCTGCCCAGAATGGTAGTACCTCTGTCTTGGGGAATTTTCACAGGCTGGCTAGCCAAACCCACAGATAACCAAATACAGGGCTGGTAAAGTCCGCCTCTGCTTGGGTCCTTGAAAGGTTGGACAAAACCACTTCCAGAAATCCTTCCTGCAAACAACCTTATGTGATTCTCTGTATCCAGCGAAAACACTTTCCTCGGGCAGGTGTGTCAATAATGTTTAGGCAAACATTTCACCTCATTTACTGCAGGCCAAGACCACAGAGCTGGTCAAACACAGTTGCTCAGGACACACACATGGAACACTGATCCCCACTCTAGGCTCTCCAAGTTAACAACACTGAAGGAGAAATGTTTTAGAATATAAGTAACAGCTTATAATTGTGATCTTCGTATCCTGAGAAAATGCAAATGCGTACGTGTTGAAGGCTCACACTTCAGAAACCAAGAACTGGATCATCTTTCTCTCTTCTCCCTACTTCTGCAGGAAGAATTATCTGCAAACACATCCCAAATTAATTTTACTTCCATTTCACACATGTGGACAGAGGGAAGAGTTCACACAAGAACTCAGAAGAGGCCCTCACCAATACAGTCAGTTAACTGTGGCTTTTCTGAAAGAAAGAAGCTAACTGAAGCTGTAATTTTTTTTTTTAAATATTAGAGGGTTAACAGCAAACGATATGTATATGATGAGGCATATTCCTGATACACTTGAGTGTCCTGCATTCTCTGCCACCTGCTCCACATAAGTCTCAGAACTACAGTGAGGCCTCCTGTACTGCTGTATGGGAAGATGCTAAAACCCAGAAATCTCCTGCATGGAATTAGGTAGTATGTGAAGATTCTCATAGTACATAAAAAACCCCCCACCAAACATGTTTTGTCTTCTAGGGCTGAACTATTTGATAGTGAAATAAAATGTCTTACTCATTCTAGCATTAGATTTCTCTCTCTTTTGAAAAAATTTTCTGATAATCACTTGAGGATTAGCTGCTCTGATTAGAGGTTTGAAAGGATGCCTAAAAACAATACTTTTTCTAGCTTAAACTTTTTATTTTTGTAAACTATGAACCATCCTGTTTTTCAGACCTCCACATTTTATACAAGAGGTAACACAGTACAGGCTATACAGTGTTCGGAGTCCTGATAAAATGCAGCAACAGCTGCTATTCATATGGGTTTTCCATCAGTTGTTAAAGCTTTGTCCAAGTTTGATTTACTGAACTAGGCTTCAGCCTGGAGATATTTCATTAATGGAAACAGAGGAGACAACAGTTTGCTGGCTCTGAAAAGGTCCTATCCTATTTTGATCAAAATCAGTGAATGTTAAGAGGAGCTGGATTATGACTGCTCATTGTATAAATATCCATAATTTTTTACTACACTATGGAACTCTTGGCAACTATTTTAAGCAATAATAACTCAGTTTTTAGAGATGCTGACACCTAAAGCTACCACCCCCTGGTAAGTTTCTCAGAACTTTTCTAAAATCAGGTTAAGGAACTCTAATTAAGGTAAGTGGTTGCTGTTCACTCCAGGGTTCTCTTTTAATCAACAATTTATACAAATGGTTGTGCATGCGCAGCAATTCTTTCACCTGCAGATTTAAAACTTTAAAAATGCATTAAAAAATATCCATGAAATCAGACTCCCATGTACTATTATAATCTTTCACAATCAATCCTATTACAATCTGAATGGAAGATATTTGAAAAACAAGGGAAAGATTACAACTCATATCACTCTGTAATACCAATAACGATCTAGCCTAAATTTCAGCAATCCTACATATCACATGTGTTACATTCTCTCCAGAATTTTGAACTGTAATAGTCCAGACGAATGTTTCTTTCATGTCTGAGCTGTGTAGGATCAGATGCAAAGTCCACTTCTCAGTTCTTAATCAATCCCCAACACTCAAAATTAATTCATTATAAATATTAATAATAAATATATTCTAACTAGCCAACTTTTGAGGAACTACAACAGAATGCCATGCACCCGCCACTGTCTTCTCCTGACAAAGACCATTCTGGTTCCCCTAAACTTAGGGATTACTTGGACCTAAGCAACCTTTTAACGGTTTGGAGTTTTCTGAAGAAATGTCTCAGCAACATATACTTAAGACTGCCAAAAACTAGATAAGCAGACATGATCAAAAAGAGGTTAAATTAATGAAGCTGTAATTTTTTCTTTACCTGGGAGTGATATCCAGTATTACTAAGTTCTGTATGTAAGAAATACTGATGCCATAAAGAAACATGCAGGTAGAGATATTAATATATACTACAATATAGTATGCAGTGACTACTGTAGCACTGATTCTGAGCTCATTGCAATGAATTATATTACTTAAGTTAAAACAGAGTCTATGGGGTGAAGCAATTTCACAAATTCGAATGAGTAGAAAGTAGAGTCTGGATTTTGAACATTATGTGTAATTCCTAAATATACAAATGTATAAATCCATAATAAAAAGAAAACATTATTGAAAAATTTCAGTTTGGTTGCTGGCTTGGGTTTTCTTAAATATACAAGTTATTTAGGTGAGGAAAATTATCTGTCATTTAAACATTGCAACAGTTTTTTGAGAGCGCCGACTTTTTGACAGGTGGCCCAGCCAGGCTGGTTACTGATCTTGTATCATCTTGGTTATCACTTCGTTTTCGCACCTCACTGTAAAAAATAAGCAAAAAAACCACAACCAAACAAAAAATGTGCTCAATTAACATGTTTCTATTCATGTTCACTCTTCTATTTTTCCCACAATATGTCACAGAGCTCATCACCATCTATTGTATAGCTAATACTACGGAATTTAGCACAGAATCAACAAGTCTCACAAGTTTCCAATCTGGGAATCATATTCATATTTCTATGCAAATCAGTGATAAAAATATAATTTTTTTTAATATCTAATAACTCTCCTGTGTTCTGGCTTACCTTTAATTTTCTTTTGAGATTTTTTTTCTACTTGCTTTATTATTTTACTATAGAAAAATTGTATGTTCATAGCTCTAAGTATAAAATCAACTTCAGTTTCAAGTATAAATTTACTTTCATAGAAAAAATGCACATTGTTGGATGCTTTTTATAAATGCAGACTTAAAAGCTGTGCATGTATGACTGATTATGGATTACAGACCACCAGCCTTTCAAAATTATACTTGAACCAAAAATGGTTTGAAAAGATAGTACATTTGTAATATTTAGCTCACACATTATCATAGAAATACCAGGGTGCTAAATGAACATAAGCAGAATTTCCATCTTGTAAATAATTTAGAGAAGGGGACACTATGTGTAATTAGAATGGTCAGTAATAAAACTGAATACATATTAATATGTGTGAAAGAATTTAAAAATAATTACACGTAGAATTATTACGTTTCAAACTAAATTATGAAAGAGTTAAGAAAATAAATCCATGTACGATTAAAATTAAAATTCATTCAGCAAGCACGTTTCAAAATCATGGGCTCCATAACTGAGTCCGAGTTTAAATATTAATTATTGAGACAGCTTTGTAATATATTCAAGCAAAAATGTTACTTCATTAAACTGAGAATAAATTCCCTCTTGCATTTACCTATAATGATATAACAGAGTATTCTTTTAAAATTTTTTTTAACATTGGTACAATTTTAAAACTATGTGTGTATCTTAGTATATATATTCACACACAATGTCCTTTCTATAAAATATACTCAGATGTGGTTATGTGAAAATAGAAACAGTTACTTACCGAGCAAGATGAAGAACTGCTTCTACGATATTAGATCCATCTTTAGCACTTGTTTCACAAAATAGCGCATTATAAGTCTGTGAGTAAAAATAAAATGTTAAGCTAACTGATCTGAGATGGTTCCCATGTGAACGGGTACATTTAATTACAAATTGTTTCCTGAATAACACAAAGAATGATGATGCATTTAAATGAACAGGATTTCTTCTAGTGCTCTTCATTGTCCAACATATTCTCTTTAGTACTGTGAAATAAAACAGTAATTGTTTTTTAATTACATCTGGTTTATATTCAGTATATTCTGAATTAATAAACTGAACAAAAAACATATTATAAGCTTAATGTCCAAACTCAATCTTCTTGTCCACAGGACTGCAAAATAGTAAGAGTTGCCAGAATAGGTTACTTAATCTAACTTGCTAGCTACTCAAACTACAGCACCTGATTATTTATTCTAGGTTAACCAAAAACATCATTCCATAAGCAACAGACATGGTTTCTGCCCCAGTTTAATCCATCAATTGTGCAAGCACTCAGCCACTCAAGACCCTTGACACGCTCCCTATTATTCCACAAAATACAGGATTTGTGTATCTCTTATGCCCCATATAAATACATGCAAAAAAAAGTTGTCCACACTTCTATTTATACCTTTTTTCTTTCTGCACACGTGGCAGGAATACAAGAGAGTCTCTTGAAGATGAAAATACTCCCCCCAAAAGCTGGACAGACACAAACCAGTCAACAGTGTGCTTCATATTTGAACTAGCAACTTCCATTCAGCAGCAGAAAAACTCAGTCTTCTGTCCATCCACTTTTTTTACAAAAGAGACTGAGAAGTCTTTCACGGACAATAATGAAGTTCAGCTATGTAGACACTGAGATGTGATTTAACCCAGCAAACACCACCAAAACAAAATAGTTTAATGAAAAGTATCCATGAAATCTCATTACTTGACTTGGACAAATGACCAGAAAATTACTTTTGTTTACTAGTTTTTCACATGGTTTTCAGATTAAAATTCCTAAGACCATTTCATAGTAATGGGGTACACTTGAACCTTACCATAGCCAGCTTTTCTCCATAGTTTATAGGCACACATTTTTGCCCTTGTTCTGTAACAGCTTGACGGAGATCTGTCTTGTTTCCCACCATCATAACTGGAATATTCTCGTGAGTTGCATCCTGTAAAGAGAATTTTATTTCCTTATTGCTAGAACACTCAGAATACAAAGAAGTGGCTAACATCATCATGTCATACCAATTTTCTTCCTGCAAAGTCTCGCACACTAGTAGAAAAAAATTACGAATTATGAAAGTTATGCTGAGAACGTTTTATAAACCACTCAAAAGGTAAGAAGTCAGCTTAACTATCAGCCTGCAAAGATGTCCTTCCATTCCCATAAGCCCTGTTTCTCAGAAAGGAACTTAATGTGTTACAGTAATCTAATGGAATTGGTTACTGCATCCAAATGTTTTATGCCAAAGTCACTACAGGAAAAGTAACGAACTCCTATACCATGACTAAAAAAAAACACTTTCACAGAAGATGAACTAAATATTTTGCTTGCTACTTTCCCTCATATTAAGCACCTCCAGCACAAGAGAAAAACCCCTTACGCTAAATGCAAATTCATATTCAAATAAACAAACAAGAAGTAGAAAGAAATACTGAAAATTTCACTTGAACTCTAGCTAATTTACAGAATCTAATATATTGGTTTAAAATTAAAAGACTCCACGGAATACTCAAGCCATCCACAAGTAGGTATCTGAAATGTGCTGCCACATTCATTTCAAAAGGAAGTGAACGGGAAGAATGTCATTGCACAACATCCTTTAACACAAAAAGATGTATTAGATTGCACTCTAACTGAGTACGTCAGGATTCATTTAGGACTTCCATGTAACTTTTATTTCTATGATAGCCTGCAGTCTGGATAACCACAATTTACAGACAATAAAATTTTATAAATAATAAGGCTAACAACGTAATGAAACATAGCTTATGAGCTGTATATATTTAAGGGTCTTACCTCAATCATATCCACCCATTCTCTCACATTAATAAAGCTTTTTTCACATGTTACATCATATAGTAGTAAGACACCATCTGCTCTTCTGAAGTATGATTTAGCAATACTTCGAAACCTTTCAGAAAAAAAAGAAAATATTTGCATAAGGCCACATTATCAAAAAATAGTTCACTTTCACATCACTAAGAACACAGCATTATTTAATTTCACTCCTGAGTACAATTCTCTCCATGTAACATGATGAGTTTTTGAAAACTGCTGGTGCTGGTCTACAAATGCTCCTTAAGGATCAACAGGATTCTGTCCCAAACAATAATCAATATTTTGTATACCAAAACAATGTACAGTGTATCTATTACAGATAATCTATTCTCAAGTTGTGCCAGGGGAGGTTTAGATCACATAATAGGAAAAATTTATTCTCTGAAAGGCTGGTCGGGAATTGGAACGAGCTGTCCAGGGAAGTGGCAGTATCTTCATTCCTGGAAGTGTTCAAAAGGCATATGTGGATGTGGCACTTGCGGACATGTTTTAGAGGTGAACACAGCAGTACTAGGTTAAAAGTTGGACCTCACGAGCTTAGAGGTCATTTCCAACCTTAATGGTTTTATGATTCTACAATCCACCTACACGTAACTTCTTAAATTGATTGGTTTACTTTAGCTCCTTTGAAAAAGACAGAAAACCAGTAAAATTATTCCAGGACTTCTTGATCAATTACAGTCATCTTTGTCACGAACTTTATACAATCCACTTAACCAAGTACAGTAACTAGGTATTTACATTGGATATTAAAATATTCTTCACAGATTTATTCTCTGGGAGGAGACTGATCGGACCGCTACCTACATACAGCCCAACACAAATCTTGGTCAATGAACATATTAAACTGACCTCCATGGCATTAGATCAACCTTTTAGTAAGCCTTAAAAGCTGTCAGTAAAGAAGTAAAGGCTCTCAAGTAAAGATGTCATAAGATTTTGAGGAAATTTACACAATAATTTGAAGAACCTTGGATATACATTCAGCAATCTGCAAAGATACTTTTGGCAAAATTCTAAAGTCTTTGGAAAGAAGTTTTTATATACCGAATACAATGCAAATCAGGACCAGGATTTTCAAGGAAAGAACAGGAGACAGGGAGGAAGGGAAGGGAATCTCTAAGAAAAAGCCTGTTTAAAAATACAGGTGTGTAAGAACAAAGAAAGCTAGAGACTAAAAACAGAAGAAACCATGCGCATCTAACTCCACCGTTTTGTATTGCTGAAGAGGGAAACATGGATTTAATAAATTAATCCTGTGGTTAACCTCAACTATTTCTTTCTATGGAGAGAAAAGATTACCTCAAGCATCACCAAAGCTAACAAATAACCATTCCACCTGCCTTGAGGTCTCAGCAGAGAAAAATTCCATCTGTTTATAGATATTTACATATGGACTATACAATCAATGTTTTTTTTCAGCTAGATGAAAAAAGGCAAACGACTTTTACAAACAAAAGAGTTCAAATTAGGTAAGTGCAGAGGATCACTAACCTCTCCTGCCCAGCTGTGTCCCACAGTTGCAGCACTGTAGGTTCTCCATCAACAATTAGTCTTTTCATTTGAAAATCCACACCTGAAAAGAATCATGTGTATAGTCTAACAAAACCCATCAATAAACTTTAAAAAAACCACAGAAAATTAAAAGGTAGGGACTATAAACAACAGTTTTTTCAAAAAATTCACCTCTTTTAATAGGCTATGAGATTTCAGTCAGTCATGCATATACTCCTGAACTGCAGTAATCCCCTGAATGTATTTCTTTTCCCAGAAGAATTGATATGAATCGCATTCTGAACAACAAATAAGATCTCTCTCTCTGCTTTGTTTTGCTAAGCAGTTTCATCAAAGAAGTGAAAATATTTTGTAGAAGACTTTATTTCAAATACCAAGGAAAAAAAAGATAAATTAGAACGAAAATCCTGACTCAGAGGCAATAAAACACATATATAAGTATGATTTGACTGGAAGACAAAATTCAGTCTTTGGAATCAAGACAACTCTGTTAGCTGACAACTATACTAACATACACAAGAAATCAGTCAGAAATCCTTCTAGCTGTATCTACACCAAAGCTTCACTAACACTTTGAGGAAATTGCAACAAAATAGTATGAAAGACATTAAAGGAAATACTAAGGAAATGAAATGAAATACTAAGGAAAGAGGGAAGTGTTGAGAAAACAAGAAAGCAATGAAAAATGCAGAAAAGTTCATACACACGTGGAAAGTTCCTTGCACTGACATTCCTTTCTGGTGTTTTATGTTGTTCAGAAAGACGCTTTGTAAAGAAAAACTAAATTAGACCGATACCCTATTGTCCACTACAAACAGCTGTTATTACTAAGGTTTAGTAGTCAATTAGATCTCACAACTTAAGAAACTGCATGTGTATATCCAGGAAACCCTAGCAAGCAATCACAAAGGTAAGCTTTTCACCCACTTCACTGCAAAATAGCACGGAGATTCATTTCAATATTTTAAGAAGAACACCAACTATACCCAGAGTTGCACTGGTATTGCCTCGAAATTCATTCTTGCAAAGTCTCATAAGGAAACTGGATTTTCCCACTGCTGCATCTCCAGCAAGAACAATCTTGTAAGCCTTCTCTGAACTGGGATATTTTGGAGCACATTCAGTTGCATCTGACTGAAAATAAAAAGAATCCCTCTATAACAACTCATTAAAAACTGTCTGTCTCATTCTTTTCCAATTTTCCCCTGAAGGACTGGTTACCTCAGGGGCGAGAGCAGATATGTATTTCCTCGTTGAAGCAACTGAGCTGCTTCGACTAACTGGTCGTGAGGGCTTCCAGTCTGAAACTGCAGTGCTGTTAGCAGGACTGTACACTTCTTCATCCCTGATCTCTGGAACCTGAAAGTATGAGTTAGTTCTCTGGTATGAAAAGTATGCTTTTTTGGAAAGGCACAGATTAAGACTGTTTAATCAGTTAAAACGGATTAAAACATTTTAACAGTTTGGATTAAACAGAGATAAATGACCACATACAGCTGTGCAATTCTAATCAAAATAGTGTGATTATTCTGCTCTTATTCATTTTTGCTGTTTACTATAATCTATATTTCGTCTTTTAACATGTTTACTGATCAGTGTCCATTCTTTCAGTTCTCTAATAGAGGAAATTAATTTCTATATGAAAAATTCAGCTTAAAACACTGTCACAGTGAACAATTGTGACAACATTTCATTTCAAAGCTTATTTTGCTAACATTAAGAATTTCCCCAAAGACATTACTCTCTATGCTATTACTACTTCAGCTAAATTAAGTAGAGAACAGCTGTAATCAACACTACTCATAGCAAAGTCTCCACAAACAGCGATTAATGTCTATTAAATGCACAAGAAATTATTTTACTTAAAAAAACCCCATGTTCTACTGCACTTGATACTATTTTTGCTATGTAGTCCTCAGTAATTCTTTCAATGTTACTAACAATAAATAACACAGTAACACCTTAGATTTTTAAATTCTCCGAGATTCAGTCTAAGTCAATGTGTGCACTAATGGTATTCTATCTCATACATACTTTTTTTTCTCCACTGGCACAGCACAGTAAGAGGAAGTGACTGGAAGCCTATTTGACTGGAAGCCTATTTTACTTCTATCTGCTTTTTTATCATTAGAAAATGAGCTCTTTTCCACACACAGTTTAACGACCTTCAAAAATCATGTAAATTTTGAAAATGAAGTTATTACCTCAAAAATGTATCAAAAAATATAAAAACAAAAAAGAGAACTAACTATTTATACATTCTCCAAAATATGTTCACTAATTTCATTTAAATGCATATGACCCAAATATTTACTTTTAACCGACCTATGGACAAAGATCCATTTTATTTTAAAAACAGGAAGCTAATCAAAGGTCTTTCTCAGAGAAGGAGTAAATCTGGCACTTACATCTGTATCAGAAGCATCACCACCAAAGCTTTCTTGCATACACTGTGACCTTTGAAAAATCCTTTGATGCCTGTATTCCACTTCTGAATCATACTCATTTGAATCCCTCAGGGTAGACAAACCACTGTCAAAACAGCTCTCAGGTAAGCTGTCAACCTCACAGTTTATCCTTTGCATAGGATCACAGAGGGCTAAAGAATCATAATCTTCATCAACACAAGACGAATGAGATGACCTAATAAGAAAATGTTGAAAGGAGAGAAATAAATTATTCCATATAATTAATTCCAATAATAAATAATTGTCCTTCCCAACAAAATCTGAGCCCTTCTGGAACAGTCAATTCTTAGAAATTCTGTATAAACGCAAGGTAGGGATTGACATAAGTCTTAAACTTAGCATTTCTTTCTCAATCATATGTCTTGGGATGCTCAGATTAAATTATTTAATCTATGTTACCGATGATGACTTTCCATGTCTCAGTAATTATGACTGTTATTGTTAATTAAAAAAAGCCTGTCTAAAAAAACATTCAGAAAGTGATGTACTACAAAGACATCAAAAGAAGAAAATTATATACCACAGTTTAGCTAATTTTGGCCTATTCTAAGACATAAAACAACCTTGACATACTGTATCTCATTTAAATGAATGCATTTGCTCACAAAGGCACACACGCCAATAAGGAACAGCTATAAATACATAAGAGGGAGTAGCCAAGTTCAGGAGATCAGTAATAGTGGAAGAAGTCATTGAAAATTTTCCTTACAATCTGGTAGGCTATGCAAAACCTAAAATTTTACACAAAATTCCTCTCTTTTCCCTCAACCTTCCTTCAAAAATCTTTTTTTTTTTTCCATTCTGGATGATGTAATATATAAAAATACCTTAATGAATGCTGCAATGCCAGTACGGCTTACAGAAAAAAAAGGAAGTCTTATACATGTAAATAAAACTACAGAAAAGGAAGGTTAATAGAGCAAATCTTAAAATAACTAATCTTACACAAAAGTTTACAATGGCTACAATCATTATTGTGCTCCTGCAGCAAGACAGGGACAGGCATCAACTAAAGTGAGGCAGTAAAGGTCTCCAAGTCATAGCAGAGAAGAGAGGGTCTGGCTTAGCCCTGTTGGGAATGGATGTAATGCACTGAACTGCTGAAACAGACAAAGTCAGCATCAGTCCTTGATTACAACAGCTTGGTCCCAAGAGGGGCTCCCTCCCTGTGTGATGGCACAACTCAGGAGAGTACACTGGAGAAAATCACCAAATTATGAAGTTATGAGTCAAATTCCCCCCCGAAACTGGCCAAATGGGGTTGACAATGGCATCATTGTCCTATGCAATAACCTTCAGAACTATCTAATTTACACCCTTTCAGGCTAATGAATAATTACATGAATGCATGTGATCTTTGCTGTAGAATGCCAAAGCGTACGTGCTCTTTGCATTCATGCACCTACTAGTCTATACCAAATCACTGAAATACTGAGGAAAAGTGCATGCTATAACAAAGTTAAGCTTGTCAGGCCTTCCCTGAAATAAAACTCTTCAGTAGGCAATTTTCAACTTCACTGAACCATGAATTCAATGCTGGGAATTTTGTATATGCTTAAAGCAAGTTAGACCAAGATGAATCTTACAGATAAAAAAAATTGTACCTTTTAGCACAAATTGCTTAAAACATGTTAGTATGCAAACCAATACCTCTTAATGCTGATCTGATGTCAGGAGACAAAGTACTGAAAACAAACAGGTTTTGGGACATTCACATCTTTTTCTGTCTTTTGATACTAGCAAGTCACATCTGTTAAAATTAAGCTTTATTCCTACCACAGCTTGTATTTCTCACTTTTGTGGAAATGCAAGGATTGCACCACGTGGCAGGTACTAATAAATAGTCATAGAGAATGACATCACCAGGCCTCCAGAGAGGTTTTAGTTACTTCCTCAGAAAATTACTCAATGTAATATGCAACTTAGAGTGGTTGCCTCTAAAAATTTGTAGAGGGTCCAACACTAGGGAATTGGGTTTATGCACATTCAGAAGGAAACAGCTTGTGGCAAGCAAAACTTTACAGCCAGCAAACACATCTCACATGGAGACAGCAGAGTAAGAGCGACACTACTGAATGAATGGGGATATTATGAGTGTGAAGTCAATTTAATCCCTATCCAAGATATTATTCTCCCTGGCAAAATGTAAAACACAGAATACTAAGACCTCTATCAGAGATCTCTCTATGGTTTGGAGTACCACTGAAATATAAAGAAGACAAAATAATCAATTGAGTAGGGACGTACATTTCTGCTGACAGATCTAACTGTTTAAAAAAAAACAAGCGTGAAAGAATAGCATGAGTGATAGCACTTGGGGTTGGCTCCAATACCCAGTGTCTTCAGTGAGTCTCTGAAATGATCAGAGGAAGTTCTGATCAATGACCCGTATCCAGTAAGCACAAAAATAAATAGCTCTGACCATTTAACACTTGCATTTTAATAACTTACCATTTTTGTACTCTTACTCCATTAATATCCAAGTGCATTCACTACTCTTGCATGTCAGTTGAGATGAGGCGGTTTATTCTTTCAAAGAATTACGTTTGTAATAATTGTTACATGGGGAAAAAAGGCACACAAACTGAACATAAAACCAAAAATGTTTTATTTCTCAAGTACTGAGTAAGGCTAACAAAGCCCCTCAGGAGAGTTTTATAGCTTCTTGGAGACAAAGAGACTGAGAATCAAACTAGAACCAAGAGGCCAAGACCAAACAAGAGGCTGTCTGAACTCTCCATAAGTTTATGGCTTGCACTGAAAAGGGTTATCCTGAGCTTTCTGAAGTAATTGAAAAGATTCCTATTGACTTCAGGATACTTTGGATCATATGCTAAGGTCACACATTACTTCTAAATCAGACATATTCTCTCTTACTTAACAGTAATCTGCTCTTCTAAGACAAGTAATTTTCAAATTAACAAAAGCAAGCCTGGCTTACCTGTCATACCGTGGGTTTAAAGGAGAATGTTCACCATTAAATTTAGGACTGCTTCTAGAAATGGTACTTCCTGGTGAGGTGTTTGCTAACCGCTGCAAGAGATACATAATAAATGCATAATAACTTTGATGAACACAGTGAGAGTATCTAGACTTGTTGAGAAAAAAAGTGTGCGTCATCAAAGTTACAAACTGGATGTATTTAATATATATTTCTTTATATTATATATATGTATATTTACCTACTTATATTTAGTTAAGCCTCATACTTTATATATGACTGAAGGTCAAAAGGCTAATTACCTATAGCATTTAGGCTTCACCACTGCCTTTATACTGAACCTACTAGACACATTAAACCACAAAAGACAATAGAATTTCCAAGAGGATGATTTCATTAACTACCCCTGAAGTCTCTGAAATGCTAAGCTTTGAAAAGTAGTATTCGTAACATGGCATGCCGACTACTAAAAAAAAGTAGGGAATTGTCACTGGCTGAGCTAGTTTCAGCAGAGCTACCTCCTAATTCTTGAGAGAGTGGAGGAAAGGTCTCTCAACTAATAGCATGTGTGCCTCCATACATTTATTCACTGGGAACAGCTTCCTCTGTCTTCTCTGTAATATGCTCATTTAAATTTCTAGGCATGAGAGTAGGAAATGGTATCCGTTGTTGCATCTGTAGTGGATCTCTGGTAGCTCGTATCAGCAAAAACCACCCGTGTTCATTGGTACGGAATACTGGAAACAGGCAGTGGCCTGACCCCTGCTTTCCTCCTTCCTGTCCAGTATTGTCTTTGTGAGCCCATTATTCTCGTCCCATCCTTCTAAAAAAGCTATCTGCTTTCCTCATGATGCCCAGCCATTAGTTTTAAGAGTTTAAGAGGTTTCACAGGATTGCAAAATGACAGTGTAGAATAGGATTTCTGTTACTTTCAAGCTTTCCTTTCTCTAGTTTGGAGGATGTCAGGTGACATTTGTTACAAGAGACTCCTGAGCAGTTCTGAGAGCCCAAAAGGGTCTGACTAAGGTCTCTATCAGTAGTCCATGCTATTCATTTTCCCAGTGACTTGCCTGGACAAAAGTTAGGTTAAGACCCCGCTACTAAAAAACTGCAGTTTTCTGAGAAAGAGTGTTGTCAATGGTAAGGCACTCCCATATTCACAATACAAATACATTCCCTTTAGAGCAAGAGAAACTGTTGATTTACTCAAGTCATTAAATATCACAGCATATTAAAAAAAAAGATTACTTTCCAAAGCATCTCAGTCAGCAATTATGCTCTAACAAAACTTCCATTATTTCACAAAACGTAAGTAAAATCTAACAAAATTCAACTACACAAGAGTATTCCCACTCTTGTCCACTGAATAAAACTCAATTTTCCAAGTACCCACTGAAATACCAATTTCAACACAGCAAATTTATTCTTACATGACAACGTAACAAAAACATAAATACATACCAATGATCTGTTGTACTTGCTGAAGCTGTTTTCAAGTGCACTCCTTAAACCATCATTGCTGTCGTGTAACTTTCTATTCGCTGATCTAACAAGGAAACACAGTTTAACTTGCAGGACAAAAGAAAACATGAAAAACAATGTAGCTTCTCACAAAGAGAAATTTTTAAAATACTTCTAAAAGACCGCTTTAAACTAGAAACATATTGACAGACACTCAAACAAGTTATCTGAGAAAACCACTGAATTTAGCCTTCAGTGGCATCCCAGGAAGCCCGTTTTCACTTCTGCAGCATCGTCTTTGGTCAGCTGAGTGGAATGGTCACCAAAAGTAGGAATGGTCACCAAAAGAAACAAAACAAAACAAAACAAACAAAACAAAACAAAAGACAAAACAAAACAAAAACTAGTCCAGCCATTTCAGTTCAAAATGACTTCCCTTTAAATACTGCTGAGGTGATTCTAAAGACAAATACAATTCATCTGCTTGAAAGAATGAATTTGTTTAGGATAAAGAAATTAACTAAAGACATTAAAAAATCTATTCATTGTGACCCTTCTTGAAAACAAAAATTTGTGCACCTATTGTGTAATACTGCACACTCTTAGTACTTACCACACAACAATAAGACAGGGAGTTACTGGAATAGCAAAGCCAATAAAAAAAGGAGCCAGGCAGTAATTTTTATGATAGCATGGATAGAATCAAATCTCATTCAGCTTATCAGAAAGAAATGAAAGTTAGTGGGGCTGAGAAGAGAAATGCAAAGAAACCAACTGAAGTGTTAGTGGGTCGGTATCATGGTAGAATTAATACCACAGTAACGTTCATGACAGTTAAGAATAGCACCTTCTATGATAACTGAGGCCATTTCAGTATTTTCACTTGGTACTTTTTCCCAAATTTCAACCCAGTCTTTTGCATACAAAAACATTTATACCAAATATGTTGGAACAAAGTTCGATAATAAAAAACCAAATTACTAAAAACTTACTGAAGTATTTCAATTTGTCTTTCCAGATTATCTCTGTCTTCAGTAAACTCACGGATAATTTCTAGGTCTCTGGAAAAAAAACCAAAAACAAACACCAAATTTAAATGAACTTACACTTCACAGGATATTCTTCTTATATTTTCACAATACTGTTTTTGTCAGAGTTTACATTTATGCTGAAATATGCTGAAAGCAGTTTTATGCAAAGTAAGATCCCTTGGTGACTTCATTAGTCTCTGCCATTATAACTCAACAAAGACTGTGAATGAAAAATAAAAGATGTAGAAAATAATTATAGGAACTGCCCCCTTTTCCCTTGAAATATAATTAGTATTATCTGAAGATAACCACACAATGAAACTGCATGTTATGCCCCTTTAAATGAGTAACTAGAAGTAGCTTTCATTCACTTTGGGAAAAAAAAAAAAGGTTCAGATTGACATGGAAAGCTTCCAAAACTATTCTCCCTAAAATTCATACAGATATTCATGTGAGTGCAAGCCATGGAAAGAAAAATTGCCTGATGCTGTACTGTTGTTTTATTCCTAATAAAGTCCCACTAAAATCAGTGGATATTCTTGAAAGATTATGAGAGTTTGCATCATATTCAGAACTTGCTCTTTCAGAAACCTAACAAGAGAAGTGAACAGCAGTGATGGCACAGTGTCAAACATGTACTTATACCTTAAGTCAAATTTAGAAAATAATAGTTGCCAGCTGCATACATAATAATTACAATAGAAAATAGGTTTTTTTCCCCTGGTGAAAATATCATGTAGAAGTAACTTACCTCTCAGTGTTCAAAGACTGATCTGCATACTCGCTTTTCAAGGTATCTAGTTCACTCTGGAGAAAAGCAATATTTGTCTGCGCTTCTAAAAGATCTTTCTTAAGTCTCTGATTTTCCTTCAAAAAAGGAAGATATTAGATGTTAGCTGTCATAGTCACCTCCATAAAATGTTGATATATCATAATAGTAGAATAAAAAATATCAAAGTTAAATAAAAATGAAACACTATAAAATTTTGGCATAGAGGGGAAAAGAAAATGACAGAATGCTAAGTCAACAGAGAAGTCAGCAAATCAACATGCAAGAACCTCTCAATTTTTATTTCTCCATCCAGTTACACAAAAAGGGGACTATATCATCTCAAGCTATTTCTAAATGTCATGCATAGAATATGTATATATTTAAACAGGTATTTTCAACTTAAAAGATCCTCATACACTTACTAAAGACTTTGAAAGTTTACTTTGCAGCTTACCAGTACTAAATATTAAAAATAAACCAAAAAAACACAAAAACCAAAACCCAAATTCCCACAGCTATAACAATCTGTATTGCAGACACTAAAACTGAGGCTAAATTAATACGTTAATGATAATAATCTCTTACCAACAACATATCATGTATTCTTTTTTTCAGTTCAACTACATCTTCCCTGTGATTGACATATTTGGATTGCTCCTCCAGCTTGAAGGATAAAAAAAAATGCACAATTAATGTATTTGATTGTTCTGATTCAATAATAAAAAACTTATGGAAATCACAATATGTAACTCTTAAAAGGTTTTACAGCTACTGGAAGTTTCTAAACTTAAAGAGTTTTACCGAATGTACTAGCAGACAGCATTATTTCAAAAACCACTTGCTTTCTAAAAAATTAATAAGCATTTTGGACTCTTTAGGTATAAAATATTCATAACTAGTTACACAGAAGCCAGTTATTATGATATAAACAGTTGTATCCCCACTAACTTAAAAATAACTATCAAAAATTATTAGTACCTCAGCTATGTAGTATTTGTACAAGAAGTTCTCATGTTTCTTGTGAGAAATTTCCATTTTTTCAAATGTTCTTTTAAGTGCAATTAAATACAAAAACCAAAAAAATATCCAAAACAAAAAAATTGCTTGCTCTAATTCTGGCAAAACTTACAGCAAAAACCAATGTCAAAATTAAACCCAAATTACAAAATGTCCCAAAATATCATTCATATCTGAGATTTCAGTTTACCTTGCAAATCAGATTAAAAGATCAGGTTGCATTTGGGTTCTAAAAGGCACTATACTACTGTATATGACTATATCTGAGTTGCCAATTGCATCTTTATCTATAAATTACAAATATTTAGACTATTTCAAATAGATCAAATACAAGTCTAGGTAACTGTAATGCTAATAACCTGATGGACCTAGAAAATCGTTAAGCCACAGAATTTAGGTAATAGTTGCTCCCTTTCCTAAGTATTTCAACAAATCAGACAGCATGCATACAAAAGAACAGAATGACAACACAACATCAAAATTATCTGTAGTTACCATTCACTAATACTCAATAAATTAGAAACCTACAATTATGATTATCCATCTTGAGGGAGGCATTTCATAATGTCAAAATCTTTTAAAACATTTTAAAAACTCAGCAGACTTCAACTCACTCACCTTTTTAAGTTTTTTTATTGTCACCTGAAGATCCCCAACTTCAGTGTCATATTGGCGCTTCAGCTCATTTAGTGCTTCTTCAGCTTTTTGCTTCTCCTGCAATATTTTCAATCTCATTAGAAGTTGAGACAGGTTTCAAATGTTTATTAAAAAGACATTCATTGGTTTAGAAAGCATGTTCTTTTGCCTTAGACAAATGTATCTTTCCATTCTGTGCCTTCCTTAAGCTCCACAGATTCTGATTCTGTTATTGCAGTCCACTCATAAAACACTCAAAGAAATAAAATGGTGGCATGGAAGCAAAGACACGGGTCCATTCAGTGTTTTTTATTCACGATTCCTGTGCTTAACATTCTCAGTGTCACTTACTTTTTATTTCTGTTTTTAAGTTTTTTTTGCTTGCAAGTGTTGGAATGTTACAGGCCTATGTCAGCAAAAGGCAAGCAGATGACAGCATCTCTAGTTTCAAATGGCACTGTCCCGGGTACAGAGACATAGGGGTGGATTCACTGCTGCCTATTCAATACCACCCACGTCACCAATGGGATGGGGGCAGGGGGTCTCAGCAGGAAAAATGCTGCAGATGGAGAAGGAAGCAGTACCGTCTTTCACCAGGGCACATGGCAGTGTGTGTGCTGGACTGGAGTCAGGACTGCACAGAGATCGTGCACCGGGATAGAGCCACTGTTGCAGCCACTGTCCCACAGCTGCTGCCATGACCACAGAGAGAGCCAGCCCCTGCACTTGCACTGTTGCCATCACCACGGAGAGACAGTCCCTGTACCTGCACTGCTGCCACCACCATGGCTCCAGAGAGAGAGAAAGTCTGCACTGGTACTGCCACCACCACTGGAATCAGCATCTTGGCAGCACAACTCCTTATTCAGACAAACTATCCTTTCAGGTTTTGGGTTGTCCCTGTTTTCCGTTATTTCAGGTCCAGGGAGGAGGCTGAGGTGTGGGAGCTTCCAGATGTGCTGCCTTTGTTTTCCTCAGTGTTGAATGGGGAGACGCATCAGGATGGCCACCATTTTGCCTGTGTTTAGAGATTGCACCAAGTACTGCCCATGGGGATGTTCAGTGGTGAATGCCCTTTTGTGGGTAAAATTCTCTCTCTCTTTCCCTTGTATACCCTTTATTATTAGTATTGTTGTGATTATTGCAGTTTTCCACTAAATTGTAATTCCAGTTCATAATTTCTCCTAGTTTCCTCTATTACTGGAAGGGGCATGGGGAGTAAAAGGTGGCAGCTGGAGGGGGTTTAATTTTCTCGCTGTATTTGAAACCAGCACAAGTAATCAGTCTAAATATCAAACCAAGTACAATATTCTGAAATTTATTTTAATCAAAACAGAGAGATTTTGGAAAGAGGCTACATCAACCACAATGAAAAGAATAGTGTGTGCAGAGTGCTATAGATTGCTATGTGTTTCATTCACTCCAGTCACTCCCCACGGATTCAGTTTCACAACACAAGAAATCGGAATGCAGCAGTGACAAGTGGTGCCAATGAGACAGGTTGAGTTTTCACATGGAAGAGGCAGGCATGGACTTTGCTTAGCATTCAGAATTAGAATTTCCTGTAGGTGATACTGACATTCATGTGTTAAAACAATAATCAAAATAATCAATTTAAGCTGGATTCCCCTACCGTTTCCAACTACATAGACTCCTAAGTATTGTTTGGTAACTATTTGCTTCCCTGGAAGAAACAAAATACAGGATAGGCTCATGCAGAGGCAGGTGTCCCGGTGGCATGAGTGAGATCACGCTGACGAACAATAGCCTTGATTATAGGCATTAAGATTAATGGCTTAGTACATTCCCACAAAGTAAATAACTTAACATTTACTCTCAGGGCGTTTTAGTAGGTGCGGTATGTGGAGCTAGGAGCTACAAGGAACACTGGAGAGTGAAAATGAAAAAAGCCTTGTGAGAAACAACAGCCCATCTTTCATATCTATAGCTAGATGCAAACAGTGATTGAGAATACAGACTAGATGTAGGTAAGACAGATGGTCTTTTGCATAATGTTAGTACATAACTGTAGATGTTCTCAAAGTAAAGCAAACGCACACATCCCAGTCATCTTTTTAAAGCACTGAAAAAGAGTATTCAGGGCTTTTTTCAGGGACTTATCATCTTTTGAGAACAGTAATTTTTCAGAGAAAATGTATTTGTTTTCTAAATGTTAACTACTTAGTTTCTCTAGAAATGAAAATTTATCTCTACTGAGAGCTGCATTACCACTAGTTAAACATATTAAAACACACTTTTTTTTTTTGCAGGGGTGATATCTTTAACATTTTTATGCCATTGTATTTTGTTTCTAGGAACACAATAGGCTTTTATGATGTGGTAGGACTGTTTTCTCTTGTATAGGAAAAGACACTATTTGAAGCAAATCTATCAAAATACCATTTACCTTCACATATCATATAGTGTGAACTAGCAAGTTGGCAGACAGCATTTTGCTGCTTCTGGTTCTTCAAATACTCTGAGGAAAGTACCCATAGGAAATATGTATATTTGTTCAGTATATTGTGTGTCCTATCGAGCAATAATTATGCCCATAGTATTTGTTTTAATAAATGCATTTCTTGTGTCCACATGAGAACACTTTCACAAACTGTTATTCTTATGCCCATATAAAGTTCGGCTTATCTTAAATGAATTTAGTAACAATTCAAAATGAAGCAGGCAGCTGGTCTTGCTCCTTTGAATTATGCAGTCACATGTGTCTCTAATATATCTTTCCCTGCATAAGAGAAGAGGATTTTTACACTTTTTCATATAGTCTCCAATCGAGTTGAAACAACAGCTAAAATTGAGCAGATCAAAACAGAATTTCCCATCAAGTTTGGGAGGCCCAGGCCCTCACACATTGTTATCACAGTTACCCTCTCTTAAGTCCGTAACTCTCTAAAATGTAGTTGCAGAAGAATGGAGGAAAAAAGATCATTACTCCAGGAAGATATACAAAGCAGGACCAAATAATCCAAGCATTAAATTCTACATAAATTAATTTACTTGGAGAAATTTACTTTTGTGCTGAAATATAATTTTCTCCAATATGGGTCTCAGAAAGAAACTCTTCTTGGCCAGTATGTTCCCACAAAAGGGGAAAGACATTTTTTTCTTGGGTTTATTATACTTAAGCAGATATTCCTCTTTAGGAAAGCACTACAATCATTCATTTTTTATCTCATGGACAGTTTTTCTTCATCCGGGCCCTGCCTACAGCACCTTTGAGTCAGCCCATCAGGATCAAAACCATAGCTGGCCATCAATCCTGCTTAAGAACACTGAGAGTTTGGTGATTATGAAATTCTGTAAATATAAAATACTCACTTCCTTTTTAACTTTATGCTCTGCAGCCTGTATCCGTAGTTCCATCTCTTCCTCTAGCTCACTGAGTTGAACTGCTGCTTTGTCCTGAGCTCTAAAATTTAAAAGAAAATACTCTCTTAGGAATTGCCCCCTGGCTTGAAAGAAACACTGTGTGAAACACATCTGCGGGCCTCAACTGAAACAAATTGTACAGACAGACATGGAAACAGTTGCCCAGACCTTGAAACCGGTGCGGCTGGGAACATAAATCCCAAATTATTTTGAAGATACTGGCAAATTAGATTTTAAATAATAGCTGCAAGCTGATGATTAGCATGAAATACATCACATCTGCATTTTTTAAATTAAGATACAAAGATAAAAGGTGCCTCTCATTATCCTATGAAGAGACTTCAAAAACAACTTGCATCACCCACACGTAAGAGACCTCTGTCCTGAGCTAATCTGTTTGGTTTTGGCAGTAATTATGTGAGACTGTCACATCTGCCAACTAGTTAAAACAGGTAAATTCAATCCTTGAAGCTCACAAAGCAAAAATACCGTTTCTAAAATAAAAGCATAATGGACATGTATGATAAAACGCAAAGTTGCAGTCAAGGAAGAGGAGTCAAAATGTTTTAAGGCATTTAACCTAACAATAGAGTCTGCAAAAATTTGGTCCAGAATTTCTTGAAAGTATGAACAGGTAATCATTTGCATGCTGCTGTATGTGCTTATACACTACTGTGTGCATACAAACTAACTTTTGAACTCAGTTTACAGAAATACTTTGCATGGCATATTTTGGCATTAACTCTCACTAGTTTAATCAAATGAAGCATGAGAAGAGAAAAAAAAGAAACTGCAGAACTGAACTAGAAACACCATTCACTATACCTTTTTACCGCTATGGCCAAAGTTTCCATCTCTGTGCTTTGAAGTTTGATCTCTTGGATGAAGTTCTTAATGACATGCTCGTATGGCTGGATTAATCTTGGTTCTGCTATGTGTATGTTCTGATACAGAACACTGACCTGTTCCTGTCTGAAAAAGAGAGATACGCACATTTTAATGCACTTACTCGGAACAACATTATATTACGGGTTTGAAAAACTTACTGCAGATTAAGATACTCCCCTCTTTGCCTATTTTTAAAATTTAGCAAGCTAGATACGGGCTCTGAATACTCAATGCAGTATGTCTAAATTCTTTAAAATGATGTTTACCATTTCCACTTCTCTGCTTTAATATAGCTACTGCAAAAAAAAAAATTTTGCTTAATTTTTTTTTTTTTTTACTTCTATTCATAGTGCAGTGAAGAGAATGCCACTGGAGTAACCCACAATGGACATGAAGTTTCTTGGTTGCTCTAATGTTAATCATAATCCGTGAAGAAGCCCAAGATTTCAGGAGGTTGCATAAGAATTGAAAATGCGTATGAATGCCTACTACCCAAGTTAAAATGGAAAGAGGATAGAGGGAGGTGGGCTGTAGGCAAAATAAGAATATAACTCTTCAGTTTCAGACAAAATTATTCTAGTCTATACCCAAACAAATTTGTCATTTTAAGAAGTTAGTTCTGTATATTACTCTCATGTGAAAAATTACTGATATATGTCATAAAGAAGAAAGAAAACAGTTCTGTAGATACTTTAGTTGTTGAAAGCTCTCCTGAAATTCATACTAAAATCTGCCTCAATGCAGGGATAGTATATTCTAATTTCCATTTAATCTGGACTCATTTACATAGATTGCTTACTGTTCTAATTGTCAGAGCAAAGAATCTTTACAAGATAAAAAAAAAAAAAAAAGAATAGCAGAAGAGCCAAACCATTATTACAAAGTCTACTACATAAATAGCACTGATTTCTGTTCATGCGACTAGCATGTCCTGTAAACCTTTGTTTTACATGCTAGGTTCCAACTCCTGGTTTACATTAGACAATATGCCTAAAAATTACAGAAAATATTCTGTAACACTATTTAGCAGTCCTAAGGAAAACTGAATGTGATTGACATAGACTATATGCTAAACCGTGAACAGGTATTCAAGAACTTAAAAACTGAATGGAAAAAAAGGAACAGAGAAGTTCAAGTCTAGAAAGGTGGAGGAGGCAGGCCAGTAATGAGGAAATAGACATTATCAGAAGCAGAAATACAACCAAAAACAATGTTTTGGAAGTTCAAGTCTAACACCATATCTAATACCACAAATACATGCCCTCTTTTTGTTGCTAAAGAAAGCTTGAACTCTGATTAGACAATCCTCTTTGTTAGACAGCTGAAGTTTTCCTATCTTCAGTAGAGGTATTGCTATTGAATACCTTCACCATACACATGATATCAACAATCAGTGTACATTCTCTTCACTTTTTCCCACTTGAAGCAATTCCACAGCTTTGATTATCAATACTGCAGCACTATGCTCCTTGTATGTGTTTTTTCCACTGAAGGTCTAACTTATTAAAACAGTACTAAAACTGTTACTATGGCTCAAATTCTCATTTTAAACAATTTAACTATTTCAGGACACTGCAAAACCTGTTCAGCTGAAATGCTGACATTCATTTCGAGACACAGAAACATAAGACCAGCACAAAGAGATAAAGATTTACTAATGCCTGAGAAATTTCTGTGTACATATATGTTTCTATCTTTAAAGAATTTCCATTACAAAGGCTAATGATTACCTGTACTTAGTAAGTTAAATATCTTCCAATGTATGCACACAATTTCTTTTTCAAAATGTATTTTAAACAGTTATGTCGAGGTTCACAACCAGTAACAATAACAGATTTATCTGATCATCATAAGCTACAAATTATGCATAAATAATGTAACATTAATGAACTCCTCAAATGTATATTTATTCAATTAAGTATTTGCATTAAAAAAAACTGTTAAGGACATTTCCAGAATGCACCTGGAGGCCTGTAGTCAGCGGCACTCTCCAGGGATCAATACTGGGACCAGTCTTGTCCAACTTGTTTATCAATGGCCCGGATGAAGGGATAGAATGTACCCTCAGCAAATTTGCTGATGGCACTAAACTGGGGGAGTGGCTGATCCACCTGAAGGTTCTGCTGGGACCTTGATAGGCTGGAGGGTTGGGCAGAGAGAAACTTAATGAGTTCAACAAGGACAGGTGTCGGGTCCTGCACCTGGGGAGGAACAGCCCCAAGGGCCAGCACAGGCCGAGGGTTGCTCCTACAGAACAGCTCTGAGGAGAAGGACCTGGGACTCCTGGTGGACCACAAGTTGTCCATGAGCTGTCAGTGCCCTTGTGGCCAGGAGGGACAATGGTATCCTGGGGTGCATTGGGAAGAGCATGGCCAGAAAGTTGAGGGAGTTGTGCTTCTCTTTGGTCCTGGTGAGGCTGTACCTGGAGCTCTGGGCTCCTCAGCACAAGAGAGACAAGGAGCTACTGGAGAGGGTCCAGTAGAAGGTCCCAAGGATGATTTGGGGTCTGGAGCATCTCTCTTATGACGATGCCTGGGCCGGTTTGGAGAAGACTGAGAGGAGATACTGATATCTCGAAGGCAGGTGTCAGAGGATGGTGCCAGACTCAGTGGTGCCCATCAACAGGACAAGGAGCAACAGCCATAAACTAAAACACAGGAAGTTCCTCCTCAACATGAGGAAAAGTGTCTTTACGTTGAGGCTGGCAGAGCACTGGAACAGGCTGCCCAAGGATGTTGTGGAGCCTCCCTCTCTGGAGATATTCAAAACACACCTGGCCAGATTCCTGTGTAACCTGCTCTAGCTGACCCTGCCTCAGCAGGGAGGTTGGACTGGATCACCTCCAGAGGTCCCTTCCAACCATAACTGTGATTCTTCTCAAAGTATATGCAGACCTGTGATCAGCTGGTTAGATCATGGTGCTACTAACACCAGGTTGTGGGTCCAATCCCTGTATGGGTCATTCACTTAAGAGTTGGCCTTGATCATACTTGTTGGTCCCTTCAAACTCAGAATATTCTGTGACCCAGAAACACACATACCTGAATTGAAGCAAGAAATCACTGTGTCTGTGATGCTGAGCCTCTGCTGCACAGCTAAGTCTACTGCTTTAAGATGCAGTAGTCAGAAACTCAAAGTAGTTATTATGAGGTTTTATTCTCCCTCTGGGATTAAAAAAACCTTTTATATTTCATATTCCTTCTTAGCACAATGACCAGCTATCAGACAGCTGGATTCAAAATATCTCAGTGACACAGTTTTAGGAAACAGTACTTAAGCTTAAGGAGTCAAACAATATCCATACAACCATAACCATGCAAGACTCTGGAAAGGGCCTGGAAAGATCACAACTGGTCACTGAAACTCTCAGTGATACTTAGGTAAGTGTTTCGACAACAATACAGGATGTCTTAATTAAAAAGTAGACTCACAACTACTACATCCACAAAAACCAAAACCAAACAAACAAACAGAAAACCACCCAAAAAACCATCAAAACAACAACCAAAAAAACCCCAGATGAGAAATCAAAGTCATGCAACAAAATTGGCAGGATTACTTAATCACTTATGCTTTCAGGATGAAGTAATACACATTCATGAATTGGAAAGACTATACGTGATTTAGTCACTCCAAGTATCCATGAATCCATGATGAAGTAGTAGCAGTTACGTGCACTCTGTATCAACATGCAGCAAGTACTTGAAGATTATTTGTTCCAAATTGCCATTTTCATATTTTTAATCATTCCTCTGTTTTCACATGCTTTGGTGAATATCAGTGACACTGCCGCAGCAGGACAGATCAGCTGTAATGAATATTGCCCAATTTGTTTGTCCTCACTTCCTCTCGAACACATGCTATTTCTTTCTGCAAATTCATTAGTTATTCAAAATTAATTATCAAAGAAGATTTTACAAATGGATTTCACCAAGCTGACTTGAACTGTAAATAGGCTGTCCATTTGCTGGACAAAACATTTCAGCAAAATTCATCTCAAATGTTTGGACTTGCCCTTTAAAACTGTTTTTCCTAAATTCACTTTTCAGTGTATTTAGCTGCACACCTTTCAGTTCCACGCTAACACAACTGTAAACATTCACAAATACTAGTGCATAGAAAGAGCACTTTTTAATATATGGCACGAAAGTCTGTCACATTGTTCATCTGGCACTACGGTTACACTACCCATAGTGCACGCATTTATTTCTGCTGCTTCTGCAAAGTACAGACACAAAACACTAGTACCCACAAAAAGTATATCATTGTGGCCAAGTACTGCTTTGGCTTTACCTTACCGCATCTCAAAGGTTTTATAGCATAAACCATCTGTAAAATTAGTACTGAGTAAGAGTAATTAGTCAATATTTGCACAGCTTCACATGAGTTAACTTAAGCAAAGTTACAGTATTCACATGGTTTCAGAGAGCTCCTTTGAGAACTGCATAAAGAAAATAAAACTACTCTGATTATAATGCAATTTCTAATATGATAGATTTAAAATACCATGGTTGAATACAACAGGAGCAGAAGGCGGGGCTGGAGGGCGGGCAGAGGACCCACACCAAAAAGCCCCACAACACTGATCTTGGAGATAACAGATATTCAGATTATACTATGTCTTAATTTCCTTTAATCCACATGGCTATATTAATCCTTATTAATTCACAGTATTATTTCTGGTTTGCTGATTGTACAGTGACCATTTGCCTAATAATCCACACTCTGAATGCAGTTCAGAGGAAGATGATGGAATTTTTCAACAAGTAATTTTTCAACTCCAGAGTTGCTCAGTACCTTACATGTGCTCCCTATGTAGCCACCAGAAAGAATACACTATGTTACACAAGCCACTCAGTCTGACCCTAAGGGCGGTATTTGGTTTCAGAACGCTATTTTAATGACCTCTTTCTACTGTAGGTCAGCTTGTAAAACTGCTCTGATCACTTGTTGCAGTTCTGTCCTGGTATGGACATGAAGACATGAAGCACAAGGTGGTCTGAGCCAGGAGGTCGAAGCAAAACAAAGCTCAAGCATTATACATCTGGTGATTGTCTTTACACTGGAGACCAACAGCCTATGTGTGCCTCCAAGAGATCAAGAAGTACCTTTTTCTGAAAAGCAGATACATTGGATATGCCACCATATCAGTCAGCAAAAAAGAGCAACCAAATCTGATACAGATTGGAAAGGATCTAATTTTGTCACAGCTGAGTGCCTAACACTTTCTCCTAGATTGAGTGCCTTAAGAAAAAACAGATTACACAGAATTTTAACATAGTGTAAAATTCAAAGTATTTGTCAATTTGAAGCACTATGTGGTGGGTTTTTTTTTTTAATACTACTGTTTCTTTTTCTCTATCTGCCCCTTCAGAAACAGGCTGCATTAAAAGAAGACTATCAAATGGGTAACCCCCAGATGACACAGCCCAGCCAAGGTCTGATTCCCAGAGAAAATATTTTTAGTGTTTCCAAAGCATGAATGCTGTTCCTTTAGTGGTGTGATTTAGAGCCAGTGGAGCCACAGTGGAAAAGACTGTGAGACAGGCAGGGAAAGATGGAGTCTGTGGAAAAGGAGAACGCCTCAAAGGCGTCATGGCAAATCATCACATGATGATACCAGGAAAAATACCAGGAAAATGAATGCTACAGTGCTTAAGTGGCACAGATGCTGTTTTGATTAAAGCAAAAATCAGAAGAGCAGTAAAACTTAAAGTAGCTCAGAAAGGCTTCTAGCTCACAGAAAGACATCCCTCACATTTCCAGAAGAGCACATCTCTCAAACCCTGTCATGAGACGTATTAAAAGACAAGACAACATTCTTACAGAAGAGATCCCCTCTCCAGCACTATGCCAAAAAAGGACAGAGCATTTGTTTTTCCTCAAGATTTGCCTTTATCCCCTCTCCAGGGAACATGCTTCAGCTTCCAAGGAAACCTCTCCAGTTCTGACATCATGGCTCATCATTCTCATGGAAGTAAACACAAATCGCTGACAAAAGTTAATACTGTGCTCTGTATTGACTTTGGCAAAAATCCATCCCGGTTCATGACAGCAAGAGCCTGACAGGTTTTGGACTGGTTTTTTATGCAGCAGAGCTTCTCTTCTTTGCTGTAGTACAGGAGTATATCCCATGAGCATCGCCTGTCTTCGCAGTTTTAAGTAGCTCATGTTAAGAACAGCATGCTTTTCTCATTTTATCACATCCCCCAGACCCACATTTTCTATACAGCTCCAGATGACATGACTGGGGGCACAATGTTATCATAATCACATTAGGAGACTTTGGAATTGCGTGATGCATAAAATCTCACAGTCAGGCAGCACTGAAATCAGAGTCTGATGAATAGTCAGCTTGGCTGAAAGTACAAGGCATAAAAATAAAAGAGACCCAAAGACTAAAAAGCAAAGCAATGGAGTATGAGGCCTCCCAGAGGCAGCAGAATTTAACTCAAAATAGGGATACAAACATTCTGCTTCAGATTCATCCACCCATTCATGCTCTAATTAATTTAGTTCATTTTCCAATAAGGTTATCCAATTTGCCAAATATTGCACAAAAGTTGCCTGGTAGGGCTTATTCTTTTTTGACAGTCACAAGTCTTTGTGCTTTCTGACTGAAGTCATTGACATTAAAATTTAAAAATGTTTTCCAGGAAGTTTTTTGCTTGTAACTTAGAGAGAGAAATAAATGTCATAGCATTCATAAGTACAGGTTTTCTCTTGTAGTATCAGAGGATGTCAGATCATTCTTTGCTCAAGCTGAGGAGTGGAAAAGGATTGCCATTACGAGATGTACCCACATGCCTAAAGGAACACATCTCTCTATTAGGAGCATGGAGGGAACCCTTCAGTCTTGCCACTGAAATTCAAACTGAGATTGGCCGCAACAAAGAATGCAACATCCACTAACACGGTCAAGGGCTAAACACTTCCAGTGTGGCACTGAAGCGCTCACTGCCTAGAGCGCGAAAAAGGTAAATTTCTTTCTTGTCCACTCCTGTACCATTGCAAATACTTCTTAGAGCAATAAACTAATGAACATGGCTGACTTCTCAATAAAACAGATGTCCAGCTGGCAATTCACTATATATACATATAAACTAAAGGCATTGTATGATTTTATATTTAATTACTCATTATTCCTGATTAAATGTAACAATGTGGAAGGCTAGCTGCATTTTAAATGAAATGAAAAATCAAAACAAACAAACAAAAAACAAAACAAAACAAAAAACCTTACCAAAAATCCTCTGTACACAAATTCCACTAAAGTCTGACATCACACATCAGGTTAACAGCCTGGAAAGATTTTCCACCTCTTTTTTCTAGAGGCCAATTGCCCACCAAACACAAGTAAAGGCTAAGGCAAACAATACTTTGACTCACAGTAATCATCTTACCAAGAAATCTAACTGAATTTAGTGCAAAAAATCAGTTCAGGTGAGGAGGAAAGGAGCAAGGCTGTAAAGAAACTCTTTAATGTTACTCTGCCTGTTTAACTGCAAACAGTACAACCACAGCTACAGCACAGACTTGAATCTTTTAAAGTATAATCCAAAAGGACTGTGCAACTGATACACCAAACTGCAGAGGTATGATCCATCCCATAATAAAATTACCTTTTTCTAAAACTATTTAAATTCAAAATATGCTTATTGTAATATATTCTTATTTTAGTAGCTGGCAGTAAATAATTTAGCATCAAAAGCCTGCTACTACACTGAGGACTGGGTCGGGGTATAGATCTCTTACTGGGTTTCACACCTCATTTTGGAGGCTTATTTATGTTTTTAAAAGTTCAGTCACAGAAACTGAACTTTCAGTTTCTGAAACGGAGACACAACCATGTGTATTGTGAAAATTTTCCCTTAGATTTCCATGGGTATTCAATCAAGCTGAGGCATGACAGAGACCACAGGTGTTTACTGTGGCATTTTCTCCTGACTTCAACCCTGGTTTTATCTCTTTACTTCCATTTGCTACGCCTTGTTTCTCTCTGTATAAACCCCAATAGCATCAAAGCACAAAGTCCCAGTGTCTTGCTAGTCAGTGGCCATAAGGCAGAGCATTTTGAGGAACTGAACTCCAAAACGATCAAGATACAAACAACAGAGATTAAAAAATATGGACTACCAACTGCCCTCATCCAGCTTTGAGGAGTTCCTCCTTTGTAATTACTTTTCTCACAGGTGTCAATGTCAATGTTACAGCACATACATGAAGAACAATAAAACACAACCTAAGGACACCAACTCTTTTATAGTACTGAAGATGCAGTTGTGTTCCAACAGAGGTCTAGTCATCAAAGTACTGCCTTTTCCTGAATGAAAAGTTGAAGTGACAAAAAACTAAAACAAATTAAATAATTTAAACAAAAAGATAAATAACTTTTTTTGAAGTCCAGCTTGTACTTCACTTGATTTTATATTCTACTGCTTAAGATTCCTCAATTTCAATATATTCATTACTCATGTAAGTGGTCCTAAGGATTTTAGTGGGACTACTCACATGAAAAAAGCCTTACATATAAGTTTCATCAAAAAAAAGGTGTGGGCTACAAATGGAAAAAAGTTTGAGCTGTAAACCAGAACTGCTTCTAGCACCTCAGGACAGAAGAGAGAAAAAACAAAGGGTGCACTGTTCTTCAGTTGACACTGATACACACCTAATAAATACAGCCAGCTATGAAGGATGTTCAAATCCGAACATGAATAGGAAACATTTACATCAAAATACTACCGACCTGATAGTATTTAACCATCAAAACTTTTTTCAGTTTTTATGTAAAAGAATCGTAACACAAATTACATGTCATGATGAATTTAGCAAAACTACCAGATGTGTCTGCATAGTGGAGCAAATTAAAGCTGCTCCCCTTCCTATTATCCTTTTAGACAATCAGTTGGACTGTACTGAAACTGCTGTTGCAAACAGTAACCAAGATACTGAAACAGAACTATTACCAAGAGGAGACAGATGCTTTCACAAGTTACCACTGTTCACGAGTCTGACTTTTTTTCAGCTATTGAGTTTCTGACTTCAGGTCATTTACTGTGTCTGCAAGCTTTCAAACAGTCTTTTGTTCTTCTCTTTCTGTAGAAAGCAAGTGTGTAACAAGAAAAGCACTATGAACTACCTAGGGAAGACCTGTATGAAGTTACTGATCTGTCTGAAATGGGGAAGTCCAATAATACTAAACAGTAGTAGTCCAAAAAGAAAAGAACAATTGACTCCAGGTTTGCACATGACTAATAGGTTAAGTAACCGAAAATTTCTCTGAAGAAACATTTCACCTCATAATCCAAACACATTTTTAAATGCAGCTGGAATCAAATTATTGGTATTAGTAGTAATTTAAGGAGCTCTCTATAGAGACAACATAGAGATATATTCATATACGTGACTTTTTAAAACTCTCTTGTCTAGCTGACAAGTCCTGAAACTCAGGTTACTTGTTTTCCACCATAAATTACAATTTTAAAATGCAGCAGAATCACTCTGTACTTTTTATGGCCAACATTTTCATACTAATTTTGAGCACCTCATCTTTCAGGCAGATTACTGCGAGTAACCAAAATATGCCTCTGTACACTGAAACCAGCCCTGTACTGACAGACCCGTGGTAAACGAGTTTAATCTCAAATCAAGATACCATCAGCTGTCTTCACTTCACTAAGACCGAGGACAAAGACTCTCACAAACTTTTGAGCTCATCAGACCGAGGGCCGTATTTACCAACACCGTTAACGTGAAGGCAACGTTATTGGTCAGCCTTTCCCAGGAAAAGGTCGACAGGGGTGGAAGAAAAATTCTGGGGGCTGGTCGGGGAATAGCGCGGGGAGAAAGTTACTGCGGAGCCAGCAGAACTTTGCATGCCGCGCGTGCGAAAGTCAGCAGCCTGACTTTCCCACGTGGATCGCTGGCAGAGCAGAGCAGATGAAGCCAGGAGCGGCTGCACGCTGGAAGAACAGCGCTGGAAACCACCCCAGCCGGGAAGCAGGTGTGCGGAGGGCTCTCTACACCTGCAGGCGCAGGGGGCGAGGGGTCAGGCTACACGGCCGGTCCCCAGCTGGGATTGCATCAGCGGCGGCAGCTCCGCCAGGAGGGCCGCTCCCGCCCCGCAGGACGGCAGGGCCGGTTCGGCGGCGGCGGGGCCGCGGTGCCCAAGGGCCCAAGGGCAGGCTCAGCCCCGCCACCCCCGGGGCCGCGCACCCGCTCCCCCCGCCGGGGTCGGGGTNTCGTCCCCGAGCCGCACCTCGAAGTCCTTCCAGGGTTGTTCCAGCCCCGCGGCGACCCACGCCGCTGGCGCCTCCGCCTCCTCCTCCTCCAGCTCCTCGCCCCTCGGCTCGCCC
>VZRV01006493.1:128543-219452 GCA_013398115.1 Falcunculus frontatus
GCCGGGCTGCTGCCGCTTGGCGCCGCGGAAGCCACGGGCGAACTCCGGGAAGGTGATGGCCCCGTCGTGGTCGCTATCGAGGCGCTGGAAGATGGCCTCGGCCTCGGCCGGCCGCACCCGCAGCTCGGCGCAGAGAGCAGCGAAGTCCTCCCGCTCGATGCGGCCCGAGCCGCTGGCGTCGCAAGCCAGGAAGAGAGCGCGCAAGCGGGACAACTCGTCCCCCACCGCCTCGGGATCCATCGGCCAGCGCCGGAGGCGCGGAGACTCCGACCGCGGCCGGGCACGGGATGGGATGGGGTGGGCGGCTGCCCTACCTGCGGCTCAGCGGGGCGGGCCAGGTCCTGCTCCGCCCCGGCGCCCTGCGGGGCCGGGCACGGCCGGGAGGCGGACCGCAGGTGGCGGCTCCTGGCCGGGACACGTCCCGGCCCGGGCCGCCGGCGCCCCCGGGAGAGAGCAGGGCGGTCCCTAGCCGGCAGGGCCCCCGCTGCCCCACGGAGGTGCAGGCGCACGGCGTTTCTCTCGGGCCCAGCGCACTGAATGGTAAAAAAAGTGTCTCAACCCCCTGCAGCACTTAAATGTGAGTCCTGATACTATGCGGTCACCGTAAGGTGTTAAACTTAATTTCCGTTTTCCAACACGATAAAAATACTCTTCAGGTTCATGGAAGACCCAGAACCCACATGATGACACAAAGTTTCAACAGATAAATTCTCACTTTTACGAATAGTCTTGGAGTTATACCTTGTGGATATTTGCTCACAGACGTGTCACCACCCGTGATTTAGAAATGTGGATTGTTAAAATACCATCTTAAACTGAAAATGCAAAAGCTGCATTCAAATCAATAAACCAAAGGAGACAGCTTATCAGTGCTTTGTGAAGAACTAGTGTCTTTCTTGACAGAAGTCAAGTTGTCTTCCTCGTTGAAGTCAGACTCAAAACTCAGATTCTATTTGAATCTAAGGGATATTTTTAAATTATTATTTTCCTACACTTATTCTTGTTTATGTCTATCTGCAAATGTAGATTGTGCTATACCGTAGTTGTGATAGACAGAATACAAATCTGACTGTCAAAACAGCATTTCCTTATTGACCACAATATAGCCTAAGACTAATTATGTGATCCAGCAAAGAAGTAGTCCATCTAATCTCTCCTGAAAGTAAATCACATACTGTAAATGGGAACTATAAAGTACTCCTCTGCCTGAGAGATGTGGAATGCCCTCAAAGGAATTTTTTTTTACAGCTTTTGATTATTAACCCCTCAGGATTAGACAGACAGCCAACGATCTTTCTCTAGACAATAAAATGCTTTGTAAAATGTTCCCCACACTTTAAGTAAATACAGCTGTTAAACAATCTGGAATATAAGTTTTAGCTTAAAAATACGAGATAACCAAAAGACTTAAATTTATTATTTTATACGGGCTTTTTACTACATTTCCACCACACAGTTGTGAAACTACTAATAGTAGTAAAATGGTATCATCATCTGCTTCTTAGTGTTTTAGTAAAACAGAATTAATTTAACAAAAGTATTCTTCCTGTTCCATGATCTCTTATCTAACCATCAAATTTTTATACCTAAAGTGTGTCTTGAAGCCCTTAAAAGGGGTTGATGAAGGGTTGTTCAGCCATCAAAACACATAAACTTATCTTGCTTGTACAACTCCGCTCTCTGTTCACAGGAGCTGGGACATTTGGTTTTCAGAGTAGACAAGCCCATGAAGTGAACTGGAACAGCCTCATCCAGGGCTGAATGTGTCTGACTAGCCAGACAGGGAGTTCCCACTGAAATCAATGTGCTCACCTTATTTGCTTTTGTGGCTGCAGATTTATGAGTTGACATTGGTCAGTTATCCTTATCCTACCCACTCTTTTACGCACTCTTGTGCGTATCTTTAGTGGTAGTCACTATCTTGGGCTGCTAAGTAGAGGGCATAGACTTTGGACATGTAGTCCCTGTTGGGTTTTTTTCTCTTTTTTTTTTCTGTGAGACAAATCTCAGGCACTGGCATGAAGCACATTTTATCATTTAGCACTGCCATGGCATGGGTATATTCTGCAAAAGAGATCATGCTTCCAGTGTTGCATGATACCACATAGCCCATGCTTTCTTGGCAGGCCGTGGTTTAGTTGAATAGTTCTGACACAACTGCGCAAAGATAACAAATGGTTTATTTGTTAAGACCAAAGAATGAGTGGTGAGACCAGGCTTCCCAGCAGGCAATAGGAAAACAGTGCTTTCTTCTGAAATCATGTCCTGGTTCTTAGAACAATCTGCTCTTCAAATCCAGCTCTCAATTAAATAAATACGCAAATATAAAGCACTGTTTCTGTGGTATAGTTGTTTTAAATTTATAAGTGCAATTTTAAATTAATGCATAAGATATTGAAGATAGAGATAAACCCTGCCTGCAATTTTCAGTCTATTGTCTATTTTGCTTCACTGTGCCATGACACTCACAAGCCAGCCCAAGCATCTATTTGGCAGAAGAGGCAGAAGAGAAAATTGAATCATGCTCAGGAACTTTAGAGAGACCTAAGGCAACAGATGAACAAGAAAGGATTCATTGTGTCACTACTAAAGTGCCCTATTGTACTGAGTGGAAAAAGGTGGATTTTGACACTGTTACAGAGACAAAGGTTAAATGTCACAGATTGGAAGAGACGGGTAAATCAGAAAAGGAAGGTGTGTCAACACATTGCATCAAGATGTATTGTCCCAGGAAGCAAAAGAGCAGAGGAGCTGAGCTGACTGGTGGGATAAGCTACAGAACCTTTGAATGCTATTTGAATATATGTGTTCTCTGAAACTAACTATGCAGAACTATGCAGAAGCCCAGAAAAGCTGGAGTGTTGTGCTCCAGGCAGATTCCATGCCCAAAATAGCAGCCCTCTTCCCATCCCTCTCTATACATTGTCTTAGGAATCTTACATGCGTATGAAAGGAAAATTTTTAACTTGAAACATCAAGCATTTAAAAGTTAGGAATAGAACATAAATTAGAACAATTATTCACTGATGTAGTTTTCATTGTTATTATTTGTGGCCTTGGGCATTATGTACAATGTCATTCATACTATTCAGATCTTCCACTGAGGACAGAATAAATCCTTTGCATAGTTCGTGCATACTTGAACTAAACTTCCCAGCATTAGGGTTGGCTGAGAAAGAAAAAGGATCTCTCTGTGGTTGCCATAACTCTCTCATTCAACTTTTTCTATTTGATATTTGGACAATTTAAGCAATTAACACAAACTGTGCAATTTACTTGCAAAGCAGAGCATATGTAAAATAGAATCAACCAGTGATATTGAAAACAGTTCATATTACTCAAAGGTATGATATTAGCCACAACACCATGAAAATTAATTATCTAAATCTACTCAAACTTCTTCCCCCACTGACACAAACTTTACCACCTCTACAAGCCACTATACATCTCAAAGTGTGACAATCCCAGTGTGAAACTCCATCTCTTCCTTTTGCACCTGTACCTGCCCATGACTTCTTCATTACCCCTACCATTGGGAAGGGATGGTAGGGTGTGTGCCATGTGAAGGATGAGGGGAGAGAAGGGTTGATGTGCAGAGCAGATTCTGGGACATCTCCAGCAGGTGGTAGTGGTTCTTCCTCCCCACTTCTCTGCCATTCTCATATGGTGTCTTCCTTTGCACTTTTTATTACTTAGATGGCTTTTTTCTTTGCTTTGATGCGTTAAACTATGCTTTGATGGCATTAAACTAGCTGTTTACCTGGTTCTATCCTGGCATGCACTTTGTGTGAAACACATAGGATAGGTGCACATATTAAATACCAAGTCTGGACAGATCGTACAACATTGCTGCATGCTCTCATTCCCTGCTGCATGACTTTTAGTACTACTGAGTATGACTCACCCTTACTCTCTGCAATTGAAAACTAAGGGTAATGTATTCGGTAGCAGACATCATGTAGATTGTATTTCTTAGACAGGCTGCATCATTATGACCTCTTAAGGGGAAAAGGCATAATCTATGTCCTTAAAAACTTGTCCAGGAAATTAAAAAATATTTTGAAAGAATGCAATTTTATGCTTTGACTTTGCAAAAAAATGAGACAAAAAGTGAAAATAAAAGTTCTATTTCTAAGAGGAAGTACATTTGAAAGCCAAAAATGTTTCTCAGGATATACAGATTTTTTTTTTATTCTCCTAAAAATTTAGCAGTGAAATTGTGAGACACCTCCATGGTATTATAACACTTTAACAAACTCCAGATCATTACTGAAGTATAAACCCTTCAGCCGAATCATCTTCAGCCTGCAAAACACAAAAGAGATCATTGATATTGAAATATCAAAGCACCCAACGTGCTTTTGCAGAAATTATTTCGTATTGGTAGTATTTTAAAAGCTTATCTGTATGATCAACTGAATAGCCAGGGAGATGCTGAAATGACTGATAATGACTGCTGGGCCTAATTTCGACGTATTAGCTGTCACCCTTATGCTGCTCTAATGAGTACTCCAGCCCCCAAAATAACATTAAAAGGCTGTTCTAAAGACATGTTATTACACTGCCAATTCTCAAAATCTGTAATGCTTTCGAATAACATAAAACAGCTAGCAATAAATACTTGTGAATTTCATCTTTTACAGGAAGCCTTCCTTGGTTTTGGTAGTCTACATACTTTTTTCAATTCTAATAGTCAAAATGAAATCACATCGACTGATGAAACTTCTTTGTTCTTAAAGAAATGGACATCTCAAAATGCAATTCCCTATGTGTAAATCGTCTTAACAATGAGCACTGCTGAAGACAGAGGATAGAAGTGTCCTTTTCAGGACAGAGATAAACAGTGTTTGGTCAAATAGATATGCCTCCTTCCAGTTTGGATTAGCTTTGACCTTTTTTTGCAAAAGGATGCCAAAGATCCTTCATAAACACAGCAAGGTCCAGGTTTCCTGTGCAAACACAATGGTCACTGTTTCACTGTCTTGCTATCTCCCTTTCTTGCTCAGTGTGTTGGAACATTTCCCCAGAGGCAGAGGAATCAAGTTTAAATCACTGCCTTGCCTGACAGAAATTAAGGTCACCTTTCTTTTTCCTCGTGCAATTGTCCTAACCACAAGATATTTGAGACAGTGATGGAATTGAGAAGCGCACAGCTACTTGAAGCCACTGTTCCAAGCATCTATGTTTTACAGTGCATTATAACTAGACAAAAAGAATCTTTGGTGAAAATGCTAGAGGACAATTTTCCATATGCCAGTGGATCACTACTCCATCTTTTATTTCTCTCTGTCTGGTCCAAAAAGATATACATTTTTTTCACAGATTCTGCCTAAATGGTATTTATTCAATCACTTGAGCAGCTGTAAGGCAGTCTGAAAGATTCGTCTCTAATGTATGTATTGGAGATGAATTTTATTCATCCCCAATCTTGTGTGTAATGCTCTCACCTTCAGGGTGCTCCATAAAAAAGACATACATATTCAGTACTTCTTCTTACTTTATCCTGGGCAAAAGTGGCTGCCACTGTTTCACTTTGTGAAACCTTCTGCAGGTTAGGCAAACTCTGTGTATTGTCAACAAGACAGGCCTTAAAAGCATGAGGGAAGAATGTCTCACTTGTGGATCCCAAGAGGGATTTTTTGCTGTTGAGCTGCTCAGTGTGCACAGGGCCACTGGGCATTCCTACAACTTCAGGTTTCTGGGCAATATTCCTGGGGAAAACATCACTGATCAATCCCCATTGACAGCAGTTTTGGATGGTGACAAGGTTTAACCCCAGCCAGCAGCCAATCCCCACACAGCTGCTTGCCCACTCTTCTACCACCAGAGTTGGGGACAGAATTGGAAGGGTAAATGTGAGAAAACTCATGAGCTGAGATAAGGACAGTTTAATAGACCAAGCAAAAGCCACACACACAAGCAAAACAAGACGGAAATTAAATTCACTGCTTCCCATGGGCAGGCAGGTGTTCAGCCATCTCCAGGAGAGCAGAGCCCCGTTACCCATAAAGTGACCTGGGAACAGAAATGCCATCAATCCAAACACCCCTTCTTCTTCCTCCTCACACTTTATATATTTAGCATGATGTCACATGGTCTGAAATATCCCTTTGGTCAGTTGGGGTCAGCTGTCCTGGCTGTTTGCCCTCCCAAGCTCCCAGACACCCCCAACTTCCTCCGCAGTGTGGCCATACGGAAAAGTAGTGTAGGCCTTGGCTCTGCGCAAGCCTTGCTTAGCAACAACAATTTCTTTTATCAGCCCTGTTTTCAGCACTAATCCAAAGCACAGCTCCGTGCTAGCCACTGTGAAGAAAATTAACTCTACCCCAGCCGAAATCTGATGGTTTCTCTCAGTCCCCTCGACTGCAACTAATGATTCAGTTCCCAGCCAAAGACTCTGAAACTCAACTACCTACACTGTTCAATTGTTTAGAACAATCCCTGGCACTGGCTGCAGCACAACTAGCATCTCCCATGATTCTCTGTCTTAATTAACACTGTCTGGGAGATGGGATAATCCAGTTTTAATGCGGCCACCCTGTTTTGGAAGGCACATCCAGTTCAGTAATACACACTGCCATGTCCACTGACCTCAGTGCCAGAGAACGGTTCTGGTGTTTTTAACTCACAAGAGTTTACAAAAGGTCAGAATAACATTTGAGATGATAATCCTATTAGAATTTACTTCCTGAATATATTTTACTATAACAAAAGTTCAAATTTAAATGCTGAACATAGCTAATTTGACTTTTCTCCACCCAAACAGGGTTAATTTTGTATCATGAGAGAAATAAGTGCATTCAAACACCTTAAGTAATTACTAATTACCAAAAAATATTGCCATAAAATATTGGAAAGGTGGACAAAAATGGAGGTATAGTAAAGCATTCCTAAAGGATCTTCTAAACAGGAAAACATTAAACAAAATTAATGGGAGATTTCAACCAAATGAGATTGAAGATTACATGATTCAGAGCAGAAAAGTAAAAGAATTACAAAGTTATAAAGCCACACTAATTTTTCCGGAATGGAAGATAAAATACTGTGCTTGTTAATATGAAAGTGAAGTGAAAAAGGTTTAGAAAAAAGACTTGCCAAAGTTTCTAACAATTTAAGAAATATTCTTTTCTCAGCGTGGAAATTGCAGAAAAGACAATTCATCTTAGCAACACAGTATAAAATCAGAAAGGAAAAAAGAAAATTAATTCTACTGAACATTTCTTCCACTAAAAGGGTACTAAAGGAGGGTTGCCTCTCATCTGACCTCAAAACATAAAGAAAAATATGTTCTTTTGAGCCCAAATCCATTAACAGACTTGATACACACTTTCCTCAATATTTACACAACTGGAGAAGACTACAAAAATTAGTATTCCAATGTATTCTTTTTCTACAGGTGAAATTGCCTCCAAGTAAATACTCAAGAACACCTATGAAAAATTAATTCTGTGTTTGTAACAAAAGTGTTTTTGGTGACAGGCTGACCCTTCTCCTAAAGCACCTGATTCCTGAAACCCAAAAATAACAGCTGATGCACACTCAGCTGCATTGAACTAGGCTTTAGCTGTGATGAGGTCTAAGTGCTTTAGCTGACTTTACTACAGGACTAAAAGCTGTGGGATATTATATTTCATACATTGTATAGCTATATGACAGTTGAATGTGCTCTGCTGACTTCTGGGGTTTTTCTCAGCACAAATAGGCCATCACGTTCTCCCACCTGATGGAGCAGGAAAAATATCTCATGTGACTTTGTCTTCAGTAGAAGGGAGGACAGCTCTAAGTTCAAATAGTCACTGTGAACTGATAACTGTCAAACTAAAACTAAGGATGAACCAGTGGGTAGTTTTGAACAAAGGAATTTGAGGGGGAAAAAAAAAGAAAAAATATAAAAACTGTTCGAAAGCAATCCAGAGCAACAAAAAAAGTTTTGCTCTTAACAAATGATTTGTTAAATGATCTATTGCGGTAGTGCCACAGACTTTTATAATTGTTCTTACTTTCATGATAAACTTTTTTATAAAGTGATATTTAAATAAAACACAATCTTTTATTTAAAAATCTACTCTTAATGAGTTTCTGTAGTACGTAGTTTTAAATATACTACTTAAAATAACTATATCATAATACTGTCAAAAATTCTATCCATGAGAGCTGAAATTTTGAAAAAGTAATGGACAATATATAAAAGTGAATAACAGCAGTTTTTATGAATTAGTATAACATGAATATAACATCCTGAAGTGCAGAAAAATTCCTGTAAGAGTAACACAATCTGCATTTTAAAAGTTAGCTGTGAATGGCTTTTAAAACATATTTTTCATTTAATGACAATAATAATGCTTTCATATTTGAATTAAATCCTCAGGATCTGAAAGGAAATGCTTCAACCATAGTCAAAGACTGAAGGATATTTTTTCTAGAAAGTCCTCGCTTGTCTTCTGCATTACTAAAGAGAATTTTAATGGCATCTAAAGTGACATGTCTGCAGAAACTGAGCTTCACACATTCCAGACTGAACAATAAAAATCTGGCCAACAGCACTGAGACCCACAAACAAAAACCAAGCTAACCCTATATTCTTCCAGTTATCTTTAAAAATAGCTTCATATGTTCTACAGGCACAGAACCATTTATAGGCTGAGTCAGCTTTACTTTTGGAAAGCCATAAATAAATATTAAATGCAGAATATTTCAACATTACTAATGTTGATGAAGTTTCAATTTATTTTCTATGCTTTAGAAAAATCAAAGGGAAGAAAAGGAACAACGTATAAATTGGCAAAGGAAAAAATTCTGCAAAAATAGCAAGATTTGAAAAAACTTTAACAGAGAAATTTAGTGTATAGAGTTAGAAAGAGGTACTCCAAATGCAACTTAGGGTCCCTTTACAGTTCTTTTAAGAAATAAGTAGATAATGCCATCTTACATTATTTTACTTTTACTGAAGGAATGGTAACATAAAAGAGAAGGCAAAAGACATTGCTTTGGTTTGAGTTCCTTTATTTGCTTCTCTGGTGGTTTACCATTAAAGCTACTGCTGTGCAACAGGAGCCGCCAGAGATCTCACTTGCTGCTGAGCTTGCAACTCAAGCCTCACAGCGATCAAACCACCCTGAAAACACAGATTACAGTCAGGGACTAACTAGAATTCTTCACTAAATACCTTCTGTATTCAGCAACAAACCAGACTGCAGCTTGAACTGTCCTTCATTCATCCCAAAGGAGCCGCACAGGACAGGGTAATAGGTTTTAAAGCTGCTTTCACATGGCAAATATACACCCAGATAAGAAAGTCCCTGTTTAAATTTCTCATCATAAGCTTGAATCTGCAGTGTGCCGGAAACTTTATGATGTGCTTATTTCCTGAATCTAGTAGCATACAAAAGAGGAGAGCATTTCTCCTGAACAGAATTATATCTTACTTTTACTTACATTATTTCAAACTTTGTTCTTATTACCAGTTTCCTTTAACATGTTTCCATCTCTCTGATTAAAAAAAAAATCTCTTTTTGAAATTATCATGATTATTCTTTTTTGCCTCTTCCAGATATTTTCATTCCATCTGAAGAAGGAAAGAGACAAAATCAGTTATTTCCTATTCTCTACCTCTAATGCCATTTCTACTATTTTAAGAACAAGAAGAGGTCCCCTCTCCATGCATTGCATAACCACTTCCATGTGTCTTCATATTTTGCAGATTACTAGAATCACTTCTGTCTTAAAAAAATGTGAGGAACAGAGGTAAGAGGGGATTCATATTTAATACATGACCTACATTTAAGCAGAGGAACAGGTATCTGAAAGTGGTTAAAGAGAAGTTGGAGAAGAACTGTCAGGAATGCAACTGAAACTTTAATTACAGGATATGGATCCTGTCAGGTTTGTTTATGTTTGGTTGCACTTGGCAACCACCTGTCATGCAGCCATATGGAGACATATAGGAAATTAAAGAATTCAATAGTTAAGTACTTGGCATATGATCCCAGTGCTTAACCAAGCTAGTTTAAAGCCAGATACCCTTAAATGACGTATTACCAATCATGGTGAATTGTTTCCTGGGATAACTGTGACTGAGTTATCCAGCCCAGGAAAGCAGAAGTTTTCCCTGAGCTGGCCTGACCAGAGGCAGCTGGAGCACAGCCCCACAAGGCTGCCTGCATGGACCCCGTGCTCCCGTTTCAATCCAGCCATCAGACTGCCACAGGCACCTGCCTGCGGCACGGCCGGCCACTCCAAAATCAACTTAGTGCTTCTGTTTTCTTAAACTGGGAAATTCAGTGAGCCCTGTGAAATGCACAGTGGCTACACAGATCATGTTTGCCAGCTGTGAAAATCGGGCCAGTCTTAAAGTTGCTCTGTAAGTAACTAATTTTAGATATATAACCTTGGAAGAGGAAACATAGACTAAAGATTGTGCCATAATTACAAAGGAAGATAATGTTTTCATTATGTTAGAAAGGTCTTCTTACTAAAATAGAATTATTTAACCAGTAACTGTGTTTCCTACTGTCAAAACTATACTGAAACCTGCCATGAAGAAATTTAAAACCCCATGCACAAACAGATCAGATAGACCTCTGAGAGGCAGTCTGAAGAGTTACATGCTTCTGTGACAAGGGCTTGCATCCTACTGGGTTTCCTTTAGACTGATCAGGGCTCTAGTCCATCACAAACAATTCCAATTCACTGTGAGGAGCAGAGTCCTGCCCTAAGATTTGGTATGCATTAATTTATGATAATATGTGGTACTGGAGGATATGAAATTGGAAGATCAGATGAAGGGTCAGCAGTTCATCAGATAAAGACAATTTTATGTCATAGAATCAAAGAATCATGTCAGTCTAAATAAATAATTCAGTCAGACGCAGCCTTAACAGAAAACTTTTAAGCGTCCTCAGAGCTTTCAAAACATGCATGATTTCTTTGTCGAAGAAAATCAGATAGATGGGCAAGGTTTTGCTTCCATCATCCTAATTTATAACACACATTCTTCACACAGAATGTTGATGAACCACTTTGAGGACAGTGCAGGGGATTACTAGTACTCGCCTCTCTTGTTACTAGTGTAATTTATTTTAAGGAATGTGCCATACAGAAAAAAACCTATCTAATTCTGAAAAAAAAACCCCTTTCCTGGAATGTGCAGCACAAGCGGTAATAATTTTCACTGAATTATATTACTACAATATCTGAAGTATGTCATCCTTACCAATAAATGATGCATAAACTGAATTCTAAGGTATTAATTGCTTCGAACAGATAAAAATTGTTTCATATTGCCCAATTTCTCATAATTAGTTTAACTGAAAACAACTGATACTATCATGACATTTCCAACAACTTTTACAAAATGCAGCCTTTAGGAGCTATGAATTACCTACCCCTAATAAAGATCAGATATTTCCCCCTTTTTACACAGAGAACTGCTTTTCAAATTCATAAGATATACGAGATGCCACTCACCTGTGTGTTTCAAAGTGTCGAGTGTTAAAGAGGAGATGACACTTAGTAGGGGACTACCACATGTAATCCATATGCATAATCTTCCCCCAAGAGATTTTTTTCCCCCCAGAAACTTCGTACAAATTGAAAAAATAATTTGGCCATTTGTACAGGATTTTACACATTCCTGGCAGCCTGATCAAGGCAGCTGCTTTCTTTGGTTACCAGACTTTGGGACATCCCAGGCTTCTGCAAATACAGAGGTGGCACGTGCAGCAAGCCTGCACATCTTCCCTTCACTGTACCCTTTGCATGTGTTGTATTCAATCCGTAGAGCTGACACAGAAGGTTCAGATCTTGTTCCACTTGCTACCTGTGTGCTGACCACGACAGTGTCTGTGCTCACATATCAGTTTTTCTCAAGTAAAACACGGGTAGCTCACAGCCTCACCCTGTCAATTAACATACTTGAGAGAGTAAAATGTACTAGTTATTAGCATTAGTTAAAAATAATAATTTTATGATGTGCTACCTTTTGGACTTAATATAATGCAGTTCTTTTAATGTGTATTCATTTATATGTATGTATATATATTTGTATATATTGATGTAAAAGACTGTAATTTTATGCTAAGATTAACAAAAGTGGAACCATTCACATGCTTATGAGAATAAGAAAGAAATTTCCTTACAGGACATTGCTTAAAAACATGTATATTGAGAGGATCATTTGAGCACTACTCATCTTTTAATTAGTTAATAACCATGGAACAATTCTGTACTTACTGTATCCACAAAAACACACCAAAAAAACCAGCAACAACAGAAAAGCAGTTCCCACAATCCTGGAAAGCAAACAGGATTTAAAAAATCCTGCCAAGAAGATATGAACAAAAAAGGCTACATGACTAAGACATATGGGGCAGTATGCTCAGGGAGGGGGTGGAGTCACCATCTCTGGAGCTGTTTAAGGAAAGACTGGATGTAGCACTCAGTGCCATGGTCAGGTTGACAAAGTGGTGTCTGGTCAAATATTGGACTCAATAATCACAGAGGTCTTTTCCAACCTAACTAGTTCTGTGATTCTGTAATATATGACAGTTGGTTGGCTAATGTGTGAGTTTAAAAATCGGTAGCTATCATCAGTTTGCACAGAAATAGACACATGCCCCTTCAGCTGGAAGAGTTAGTCCAAACAAGGAGGACTGATATGCTCCATGCTCCTGTACAGATCCCAAGCATTCAAAACAAGCAGAAATCATCAGTTTAGCCTGCACTGGGTTCAACAACTGCATCAGGCCACTCACAAGACTGACCTTCTATTGTATGTTCACCTATCACCCAAACACCATCAGAGAACTTTTCTGTCCCCTGAAGTCAGATAGGTGCCAGAGTCGAGACTGGATTTCATGACTGAATTTCAATTCATTTATCCTTGTTCCACACTGAGAATATTCTGAAGCAGTTGAATGAACTCCTTATTACAATAAAGTCAGAGACCAGCATTGCCTCCCAACAAATCACAGTAAGAAATTTGCTGCTGAATAAAATATATTGACTGTCTGAGCTCTTAAATCATCTGCTTCCTCTCCAGCCAAACAAGGTTTTAACCTAAAACTGAGCTCCTCTCCCTTTCAGAAGAAACCTATATTAACATCTACATAACCCTTAACTTCATTCACATGATTTTTTTATTTGCTGCTCTCCACCCTAAGCAAGCATCTGAGGAAAAGGACTGGCCACTGGCTATAAACAAAAGACAAATAGGTCTCATCTGGCTGAGCTTCTCTGTCCTCTGCGTCACACTTATTTGCAATAATGAATGGAATGTCAAAAACACACGCATACAAACCACAACAGATTTAGATGTTTTCTGAGTCTGTGTATTGGAAGGAAGTTCAATGACAAGCCAGCAAGACTGCTCAAGAGCTCTCCTTTATCTGAGCAGTTAATAAATGCCATAATTCACGCCCTTAATTTTTCTTTTTATTGTTTAGCTACCACACAACCAAAATTCCTTTTATCACAGGGTGACACCTGCATTCTTATACCTTACTGCCGAAATATTTTATGTAAAAAATTTTGGGTTTTAATCAGCAACATATTTGTAAGACACATATGCACAGGATACTCCACTTCTCAGATTTGTATATTATGAAAAATATAAAAACACTCACTTATTGCAAAAATTAGCTTGTTTCCTCCATTCTTGTGCATCTTATTGCTTTATTTCCCCAAATATCATGTTGTCATAGCTTTTACTGTTAACAAACCCTTTATGTTTCACAGAGTTTGATTATTTTCCCAGCAAATTTTTCCTGTTATATATTCCAAAACATAAAATTCACGTAGGTTGATATTCAGGTCCTTACACAGCATATCAATCAATTGAAATTGTATAAAGCCCAGATGTAAGCCATTCATACATCCAGTTCTTCTCTTCTATGCTTGATTAGCTCTGTTACAGCACTGAATCCTCTCAGAGAAAAATGCACACAGTCTTAAATCTGAGAAGTCAGATGGTGACATAGTCAAGCAGAACTAATTCATGTTATGACTCTTCTTGTTTAGTTTCAATGTATAACTCATAAACACGTCTGGAATGAAACTTGATCTCTCACAAGTGGATGTAAATACATGTAAGGGCAAGGAATATTAAGGGAGTACTAGAGAGGAGGGAAATTGATGCGGTTTTGCCTTATCTCTTGACTTGTCTCAAACCTGTGGTCAGGTCACTTACTCAAAGTACAATCTACATTAAAAGCTCTGGCATAGGTCTGTGCTTCTGAAGTGTGAAAAACACACCTCCAACCAGCTGCAATGATTAATGCCCTCAGGTAAGCACAACCCAGCTGTCAAAACCAGTAGATTATCACCAGGTGTTATTCTGCATAGAATACCGCTTTACAGTTCTGCAAAACAAATACAATTTTTCAGCAGCTACATCCCCATTTCAGGAATAGTTAAGAAAACTGTTCTTTGGACATCATATTACTATCCACCTTCCAATGTAACCACAGTTGTGCAGAACTTTACTGAGACAGCTTAGGACAGATGATGAAACTTCAGACCCAAAAACTTTTAATATTTCAAGATGAAATTTTTAAGCCAAAAAAACTTGTGTTGTCAAAATAAACTGGTAATTTTATTGTGCCATCTCCATACGGTCATTTGAATGGCAGTTATCTCTTACCATGTTTTTCAACCAGGATATTTAAAGTATCATCAGTAATCTGCATCCATGAGCAGAAGTACCTTGAAAACTGAAATGCAAATATTAGTGTCTTCCAGTCTTGGAAGCAAAAAGAAAAAAAAAAGGAAAGAAGAAAAGGGAAAAAAAGCAAACACAAGACAACAACAACAAAACCACAACAACAAAACAACCCAAAATTGACAATCTCACTGGCTTCAGATTTTTCTTTTTAATAGAATTCTAGCAGCGCATTTAAAAATACATACATATGTATATATATAAACCTACATACTTTGTGTACTATGTATTTTTGATATACAAAGTATAGACTTAGATGTGAAATATTGCCTGTGTTTGCACTACCTTATGTGTGTTTAGTTACATTTTTTATATGTTGCAAAACTGAATAAGTGTTTCTTTAGGTGTGAATAGGGCGCACCTTTGCGAAACTCTAGCTGTTTATTGATGTGGCTGAGTGCTGCTGACTTTCACTTCAGTTTGACTCAAAGTTCTTATACCTTGGTATAATATTATAGCAAGGCCCTGGTTCTCTACATTCTAGGCGGGTATAATTTGTTCATTTATTAAAGTCACAGGTGTTGACTAGAAAATAAGAGACAGTAAAGGTACTTTTTGTTTTCTTGGTCTGCTGTTACAAATAAAATTATAAACTGGAAGAAGATGGAGCATTCATATTTTGTTCTATCAATTTTAAAAGTCCAAAAACCCTAGATATAAGTTCAAAGCAGTTTTAATTCAACTTAGAACTAATTAATTTTAGAAATGCTTTACTCAGGGGTGAATGGTAGGTAGCTACATACACCAGTTTAGAGTGTAAATTGAAATGTGTAGCTCCCACGCTGCTCTCTGCTGATCCTCAGGAGTTATAAAGCACGAGCAGTGGCAGCAACAGCAAGCAATTACTCTCCCAGCCCACTGGCGGTTCACCTTTAGTCAGTTCTCAGTGTGACAGCACTCACTACATTCACTCTCACAGATAACCAGTGTATATTTACAGTGTGTGTGAAGACAGCCAGCGCCTGGGTTTGTGTCCTCCCCCGCCCCCTGTTTAGCCAGTTGAGTTCCCTATGCCAACCAACCTCCCTCGGTTCAGGGAAGCCTTTCGCAGCTGATAATCATATTACAAGGCTGCCCTTAATCACTCCTCACAAAGCAGTCTAAAGTTCTTCGTGAGTTCTTTTTTCTTCCTCTTGGTTACAGTCCACTGAATGCCAGCATCTGCGAACTGAAGCCAGGTACTATGGGCTGCCTCACTTCAGATACCCCCCGTGGTTTTCCTCTGGTTGACATTCTGTCCCCTCGGAAGCTGAATTCTCCCTACCCCTGCTCTGAAACCTATTCACTTCAGTCGAATGAAACCAATTGTAAATGCCAGGAACTTTACTGTAATACTACAAATCATTTCTCTGTAAGACAGGATACAAACACGGATTTCCAGCGAGAACAAGAAAATTTGTGTTAATCAATAAAAGATTCATTGTTCTCCTATGGAATAAAGCACTGAAACAGTTTTCTATTGCATTTTTAATAATTTTGAAACCAATTACCAATTAATGCTTCACCTATGCAATCTTCAGATCGCTAGATACTACAAATAAAATATTTCTATTGAATTGGCCCACTGGACTCCAATTAAATATTGTAGTTTCTTTCCTTCTCTTGCTTTCATATTTTACATGATAGATATATTAACAAGATCTAAAATTATACATAATTTTAATCCAATATTCTTCCCTGCCAAGATAATTTTGTATTATCTAGTATTGTGTTATCATCAAATTTGACGGGTAAAAAAATGTATCTTTCCAGTGACCTCTGAAAACAAAAGTGTCATGATTAGTCCCATTAGCAGTTAATAAAAATATGAACTGGAGAGATGATTATGGGAATTCTTGTGTTGGTACGAAGCGGTGCAACCAGTCAGATTTTTTCAGGTTTGCAAAAAAACACCATGAAAAAGACCATGTATAAACTTAAGATGAACCTCAAAATCTGTAAATTAAGAGGAAAGGAAGAACCTGTCTCTCACAGAAACCACTAGGATCCTTTCTATTTCCAATAATGGAATTTGTATTTGGTCTGAAATGTAGTTATATTAAATGAGCTATGAGTAGAAAGAGTATGTAGTCCAAATTTCATAAAACATCAATTTCTCAGCACCAGAGTTAAGAATTAATATTGCTACCAAGTAAAGTCCTACTAAATACTGGTAAATATATCCTATAACCGCTTTATCAGAATGGATTTTTTTTTCAATTCACTCATCTGAAACATACAGGAGAGGATATATAATGAAATAGTTATTGCACAAAAATGAACTGCTGCAGAAATCAACTGAATTATTTCTAGTAATCTTCTATGTCTTAAAATAATTTTATTGTGCAACCTAAGATTCTCATTAGGAAGCATGCAGCCGCAGCTAGTGTTTGGAAGAAAACTAGTAAATTTATGTAACTGACAATCTGTTTATGAGATAATTTCTTCTACCCGTAACTTTGGGTTTGCTGCTAAAGGATTTGTTCACCTTGCTTGGCTGTTACCCAGGACAAACTACTGATTTGGGGTATAATAATGAAACGTGTTTAATAGTTTATCTATACTTGTGTGTTTGCCACCGTGCGCTTACCCAGTTGCATATGAAGTATCAGTCTCTAACAAGACTATTCGAGTCCCGTTTTTGAGAGATTTTCCACTACAACAGTAAGCAGCAGCAGCAGCTCTGAGATTTCAACAGTTGAAATGCCAAAAGCTATCTTATTTCTTTACTTCTTGCCTTTTGTGAAGCAACATGACATTACTGATACATATTCAGATTTGTTACCTAATCCTGACTGGCAAAGCCCTCCCACATCCCCTCAGTTTGGTTCCAACTATAAAGCCAGAAGCATCATAAGGACCACCACTGAAAACTCTAAACTGTAGAGGACCAAGAAAAAAGACTGTGAAGATCTAAAACCGTTCTTTCTATGCTGAAACACATCACTGCCATCTACTCTTGAAATAGATTCCAAACATTTTTTCGTTTATTTGTATTTGCACATGGCATGTTTCCCTTGGTTGCTTGTGAGAACAACATGGAGAACGCCCCAAAAACTTGTTTGGTATCCACTCTTACTCTATCTGCAAGCTCTGTTAGCGTACTGCAGAACAGGGCAACACTGACTGAAAGAGAGTAGCTGCTACATCTTGCTATTTTTTTTTCCTTCACCTTTAATACTGAAATTTGATTATTTCTCTGAAAATTTCTCAAGGAATAGAAGTTATACATAGGACACTAAAGTTCTGAGCTTACTTCTCCTCCTTTCAAAAATAAGCATTGTGTAAGGGTTTTTAGTCTTCCAGGACCCCTTTCTCCACAATTATAACTTTATGCCTGTGGCTGAGGTTTTATCTGCCTGCACTTCAGGAGCAGTAGTCAGGAGGAAGCACCAAAGGCCCAATCGATTGCAAACATCTAAGTTATACAGGTATTATCTAACCTCTACCTTCCCTACACATTGAGCACTTACCCATTCATCTCTGCTATCAGTGATTTTATCCAAATGACTGTATTTACTTTATGCAAAATTTGATGTAAATATTTTTCCCACATTGTCTGTCAATCACTTTCCTTATCCAAATAATACGATATTTTTATCTTCCTCTTATTACCACTTTTGTAGAATGACTTCCTGTAAATAGGGATAAAATGTTCTAGCTACATCTCCTCTGGAAATATGTGGCTATCTGGTTAATAAATATACTCAAACTGCAAATAACAGCTCCTAATAATGTATGTTCCAAACACCGAATTCTCCATGCCATCTCATAATTCTGAGACAGTTCTCTGGGAAGCCACTATAGATCTAAACTCCTCAGTCTTACGCTATGCTCACATTTAAATAACAGACAATTCAGTATGTTTTCTTTGTAGCATGAGGCCTTGAAAATTGAGTTCTTCTGCTTTTCTGAATGTTTCTGTTAACCAAATAAGTTGTGGATGTCCCACATCTCTGGAAGGCCAGGTGGGATGGGGCTTTGAGCAACCTGAGCTAGTGAGTGGCATTCATGACGATGGCAGGTGGTTTGGAACAAGATGATCTTTAGGGTCCCTTCCAACTCAAGCCATTCTATGATTGTATGATAATGCAAAAGTACATCTATGACAATTGTTGCCTGTGAACATTTTCCTCTTCAGTGTGGCAACACAGAAAGAAAACTAAACCTAAATGAAATTTGAAAGAAAAATTTGTGAACTCAGTCGAGACCAGCTGAGCCAAATAAGCTTCAGTACCTTCTTTTTTTTTTTTTTTCTGGTTTTATACAAAAAAAGGATCTTACCTGTTTAATTCTTCCCTTATATAAAGGTAACATTCAGAAATGTACGGCATCGGATAACTTTTCACTGGGTCTTGTTAAACAGAAGGCTGAAGACTTGTAACTACTAAAGAAAAAACCTCATGCTTAACTCTTTAAACCACAGAGGGTCACTTGGTCAGTATACTAAAAAAGAAAAGAAAGCTAACCATGGTGACATGGGCTCCCCCTCGTGGTTTTTGTTATGGAAGATTTTAATTTTCCACACAAACCCCTTAAATTTAGGACTAGTAACAGACAGGCAAGGGAATACTTTGAAAGGAAATGTGTTTTCTGTAAAAACATTTTTCTAAATCATCTGTAAATGATCAAAATCAAGGAGTTCTTGATTCATCATTTTTAGGATGGATAGTTAGGCATACTGACAGATCGTGCTGCTAGACATCTGCATCCTGTTAAAGGCAACCAAAGTTAATTACGCCTATGGTTATATTTGCTGGAGTGATAATGGGGTTTTGAAACCACATGTCCACGATTTATTACAGGTTCTTCATTGCACTTTCTCTTGCATTAATATGGCGGTTTGTCAGTCCCCTTCCCTAACTCTTTTCCCTAACATTTTTGAATGTTCTTCAAATTAGGAGATGGGTTTTATTAGCATTAAAGTTACTGTGTAATCTTTTTTTTTTTTAACTGAATCTCCTCACATTTATTATACTATGAATCAGGAACACTCTCAGTTTGCTTTAAAAAAGGTGCAAGTAAGAGAAAAATTGGCCAGTGGTTAGCCTCATGCGTCCAAGTTAATTGTTCTTTGCACCAGCTATAAAAGCAAGACAAGAGAAGTGCCTTAAGAGAAGTGCTGATAAGTTAGTTAGTCTCCATTTTAATCTGAAAACCTAATTTATGATACAAATACAGGGAGACGTCACAGTTTCAGTTCAGTAAAATAGAACTTTAATAAACGAACAGGTCCTTAGATGACTTAGGTTAAGGAATTCCCAGTAATTAATGAAAATCAATATTTCTGATCTAGCTCTTGGCCTACAATTGCAAGACCTATGCCACTGGTTTCTCTAGCTTCTAACTTCTCCAATGACATTTTAGATTTTTTGCAGCCTGACTGCATATGAAAATTGCTTTAATTTCCCAAAATTTATTTCATTCCACTTAAAAGAGAAGAATTGCTGACATGCCAAAACTAGCAATACAAGATACTAATATTAGCAAGCAATGCTACTCCTATTCAAATTCAGTATTAAATGTGCAGGTTTCTCCACATTCTTATTTACTGAATGCAACAACTTACATTATATGAGGGGGAAAAAAACCCCAAAAACGAAGCTTGATATCTCCAGATAAAACCAGACAAAAAATTAATTCTTTAATATCTTTGTCTGTAATGGATAAAAATTAAGCCTGAGGACTCTGAATAGACTTCAAATTATTTGTTATACAACACCGTTATGCAATGACCATTAAATCATAACATTTGTTAACATTATCAAAGTTAATTGACTAAACCAAAGGTTTTACAGAAAACAGCAAATAGCTCTATTTTAATCTCAGTAGAATAAAGATTAATTAATTACTAGATGGCAAACTAGTGGTGGCTTAAAGATCAGTTATTGTAACACACGTATTCATTATGGAAATACAGAACACAGTTCTCACAAGTAATTTTCTGTTTCAAAGGGCTACATTTCCCACTGCAGAAAGCTGTAAGAAAAACTACTGGGAAGAAGAATGTTCTGAGAAAACTGAACTGTGAGCTCTTTAATTAAAATTTGAAGTCGTGACAAATGCTGTGTTTGCCAGGACTCCTTAATTCTGGTAATCTTTGTCTAAACGACAGAGAACCGCATTTAGAAACAACAATTAGAAAAAACCAAAAATAATGTAACTAGTGTTTAAAAGAAGAAAACAGATGGTAATACAAATGAAATTATAAAATGTAAGAAAAGTATTAGAGAACCTAAAGGTTTCTGAAATAAACATATAGTCAGATGTAAGGACAGCAAGATTAAACTGTTTCATACAAAGGAAATAATGCCAGTGATATAATCCCACTTCCAGGCAGTGACAGAAATCTACTAATGCTGCATGAAAGGAGGACCTGAGAGTCTTCTGGGTAAGTCAAAGCCAGCAGTTTCCCAAAAGAAGGCCAGCAGTTGTCTGGGCTGCATTAAGAAGGTGTCACTAACAGATTGAGTGAGGTGATCCTTCCTCTCTACCCAGCGCTAGTGAGACCCACCTGGAGAGCTGAGTCCATCTCTGGGCTCCCCAGCACAGGACACACATAGTCATTTGGGACTAATGCTAGCAAACAGCTATGAAGGAGACTGATATTCCATGATTAGAGGACTTCAGCATCTGACACAGAAGGAAGGACTGACAGAGCAGGGAGAAGAGAAGGTTTAGTGCAGATAATTATCTGATGGGAAGTTGCAATGAAGACAGAGTCAAACTCTTCTCAGTGGCATCCAGTAGCAGGGCAAGAGGCAATGAGCAAAGACTGAAATGCAAGCATTTACATGTAGATACAGGAGATATTTCTTGACTCTAAGGATTATTGAACATTAAAACATGCTGCCCATGTAGCCTGTGGAGTCTTCCTGTGGAGTCTCCATCCTTGGAGCCATTCAACACCTAACTGGAGACAGCACTACAACCTGCCCTAGCTGGCTGTGTTCAAGCTGGGGTGTTGGACAAGCCAATACTTAGAGGGCCCTCCTACTTCAGCCAGTCTATGATTCCGTGAAACAAAGAAATCCAAAGCTATTGACAGTCTGCACCAATTATCAAATAACTTTCTAAAATCTCTCTCCTCTCTTCATTTAAAGCCTAGTCTAATTGAATATAGCTCAAAGTCTTTTATGAATCCACCTGTTTAGTGGAAGTCTTGCTAAGGCAGGATTGAAGGTCAGCTGCAGCAAAAGCAACCTGCCTTACCTTAAATGTCCAAGTGTTTCCAGCAGGATGTTAATCCTTACGGTAAATTTTCAGATATTGTCCCTCGTGCAAAGTCCTTGTGAGCACATCTACAGCAGGGAATGCAGTGCCATGCTAGGGAAAGAGCTGGTCTAGTTATTAATGAACTGGAACACCACATTGCCATACAACAAAATTACCTTATGTATCAAAAAGCTGTATAATTGCATCAGCACAATACTACAGCTAGGCTAATTAGCTCTGCCAATCAAACTAATTAGCACAGGGCAGAGCCATGCTGAAGTGGCTGTACCAATTCTAGCTTCTGAACTACTAATTGAAGCTCTACTAGAGAGTGAAAACCAAACAAAATGTATTATTTGAGTATATTCAGCAGTGAAAAATTCTATAATTCTGTAAGTATGTGTAAAACTTTTAGAAAAACCTTTTCTTGATTTTTAAAACAGGTATTTTTAGCACATTTGAAGTTATTGCAAAAAATAATTCAAGGATTTAAAAAATGTCCTTTGCTGTACACTGGTTATTCTGCAAGATGATTAGGTGCTATAGCAGATTCATATAAGTTTATTTCTCTTAGGAGGTGAATCTGTAGAAAAACATAGATTACATAGATGAAATTTTTTTCTTCTCATATTATGCTCACAAAGCTCTGTTTCCTTTAACACAAGTGGCATAAAAGAACCAGTCACCTTTCTGGTTTTACACTATCAGTTTCTTTGAAGTGCTATCTCTAATTTTTATCTGCAATAAAAAAAGAATTAAAATAAATAAAAAATAAATTTTAAAAAAAGTAGTTTCTGGTGTTTGGTACAGTTCTGTATTTGTTTCAAAAGACTCTGATAAAGTTTGGGCTACCTTGTGCTTGCTCAAAATCAAAGGTGCATTAGCAATTTCCTGTAGGATGTGAGGCTTACACAAAGAAAGCTCGGCCTTGGTCATGCTCTGCTTATTTCACAGAAAATGATCATGTTGCTTAGGTGGATCATGTTTACTTCATCTGCTTCCAAATAAGTAACATCTTTGATGTCAGCTAATTAGTTCTGCACCATTTGAGCCTGTTCAGCAACATCTGCGTATCTGGGCTAACATAGGAAGCGTAATGAAACCTTTCAAGAAAACTCATCTAAAATACCCTTCTCAGGTCATGCTTGAGAGAGGATTTCACATTCCAAATTTACATTTTGAATTACCTCCTCAACATGGTCTTGATCTGACAATGGTTTCCATCTAGGTAGAGCCCTTCTTGACTTGATAAAACTTTTCTTAATCTTGGTCTTGAAAGGATCTTAATACCCAAGATTTTACTGTATTTCTTTCCAGCTGTGACTCTTTACTTTGAGCTGCTCATTTGTGAAAGTATTTTAGCCTTGACTCCAGCTAACTGACTTAGAACAAAATAACCAAGGCAAAATCTGAGCAGACAGTGGAGTTACTTCTGGTATATATCTAAATAAAGTAACCAAAAGACTTGTAATATATTCTCAAATGCTAATGATTTGTTATTGCAATGTTAGTTTGACTGCTACTGCTGAAAAAATTAACCTTAAAGGTTCAACATCTTTCGTGTAACTGGAACTTACTTTACAGAAGGCCCCCCAGAAAGCTCAGTTATTGTCTGCATGCAGCACATTGTATACTGCTGCCCATAGCAACCTCAAAAGGATCCACTGCTCCAGGGCAAAATTCCTGCTCCAAGGATCGGGGGAAACAAGGCACCTCAGTTACTTCCCTTTCTCTGTTTTAAATATTGTAACTTGGCTGATGATCCCACATCAGGAAGTACTCTACCTAAATACCTGAAATACACTTTGAATTAGCTGCTTAATACCAGGAGTAGCAAGAAAAAAAGGAAAGCAAATCTCCTAGACCAATAAAGGATTAAATTATTGCACTTACTAAGCTCAGTGCACAAGAAGAAGAAGAACCCGAATCTAAGATAAGATAAGCAAAAAATAAGTCACATTTTAGTTGTGAAAGGGAAATCCTAACTGAGACTGCTCAGCAGTGGTAATTTGTGACAATGTGGTCAGCCGTGGATGGCAAGGAGGCTTTGCTGCAAAAAGGGGTTAATGTGGCTGGGAGCAGGAATGCCAAGGGCAGAAGGGCTTCTCTCCAGGGAGCAGTTTCCCTTGGTGATGGGATGAGAAACAAGCCTCAGTATTGTCTTGTGGACTTTCCTGGAACTGGAGAATACAGGGTCAACCTTGGGGCAACACAGCTGGGGAGTAGACCCATGGCCAGGCTGAGGTGCCCCATGCAACTGCTCAAGAGGTTGGTGCTGGTGATAGTGCAAGTACCTATGAGGATCTGCTTGTGAAGCACCTTTGCAGGCTCCATGTGGAACTGTGTATTGCAGTGAAACTTTGCCCAGTGCGTTGTTCATTGAATTTTTTCTATTTTCAGCACAAATACATGTTTAATTCTCCTTGAAGGAGAATTACCATAGAAATTCCCTAAAAGTTGTCAAAACTGTCTTAAAGAACATGCAATGGAGTCAGGTGGTAGGACTGCTCTGCTACTGTACACCAGTCTATATGTTGCATCCTGCATCCCAACTGAAGCAATACAGGATAACACCTGTTACACTATTTCATATGGCTTTTCACATTCTCATTATTGCATAGATATTCCATACAGAGCAGCCTGAGTTTACACTTTCATTTGAAAGTGTTCCAGAGTCTGTTCTACTAATGGGAAATATTTGAGGACACTGTTTAAACAACCAGTTGCAGCCATTTATGAGTTGTTCATTTCGCCTCTTTTAAGTACCTAGAGCTCAGGATTTCATACCATCACAAAACTATATTAAGATCCTATTATCATTTATTCCCATTTATTCACTGTCCTTGGCCTCAAGTATCATTAAATTAATCTAGAACAAAGATAAAATACTTTGCTTACTTGTCAAAAGCATACCTCATGCATGTGAGGTGGTGTACAAATAGCACAAAAACAGTAACAAACTAAGTTCACAGAATGTGAATCTGTTGTTTCTCCCTATGTGTATTATCTTACTTTAAATGAATCCTCTTAATGTCTTTTTCTTTGTGCCAAAATTCACCCTAGGATTTGACAAGAAGACTTAAAGCAATTAAAAGCAGCTACCTCCATTAACTTAAATTGCAGTTCCAAAAAGGAAGTACAAAACAGACTCTATGTTAAACGACTTGACAAACCTTAGCCATTTCAATTCACTGATTTAGTATTTTTCTTCTCATTCTATGATGTACATCAGTTCAAACTGTATGTAGGATATTGATAAGCTAGGGCTTTTTTGGGAGATTATCACAAAATCCCCCAAGCTTTATTCATCTGCAGAAACTGCTGGTACTCCAAGACTGAGCCCACAACAGCTCTTTGCTTTCTAGAGCTTGTAACTCAAAGATTTATTTCTTTTATAATAATTGCCTCTTTGGCAGTTACAAATATATATTTATATACGTCTATCCATGCGTTGTATTCATGTAAAACTAAAGAAAAAATCTTTAACTCCTGTTAGGACCCATTTTCATCTGTTTCCTCAACAAGAGACAGGATACATTGTAGCTGAGCTAAACAAGACAGCTATTTTAAACAGTCAAATACAGTTTACTCACTCACAGAATACCATTTCCTAAAGAGAACTGTCTGATTACACGAGATTGCCCTATGCTCGGTCTCCAAATCCTTGCTCACACCAGAAAATTACATTTGTCATTACGACAGACTAGTAGTAATTATATATAAACAATTGGTTGGGAATAGAAATTAAGAATGTGAGAAGTAGAAGTAGCAGCATTAGAAGTAGAAAAAGACTGGATTTGCAGCAACATAAACTCTAAACATTGAAGAGCGGGAACTATGGAAAGAGATGCCTCCTACTCCACTCTTGTAGCATGATGGAGTATTTCAGAACCAGCTGAGAGACTGCCAATGAACCCAAAGCATCTGTCTGCACTTATGACTACAGTGGAGCTAAATGATTTAATTATTTCTGGTTCAGCCCGATGAAATAGTGTATTTCTCTGCTTATAAAATACCCATGATAAGCTAATATCGATCTGCAGTTTTTCCTAAAAAAGCTATTCTTAAATATAAAATATATGCTAATAACACTAGTGGCTGGAATAACCTACAGCAGCTGATTACAGGAGAAGGCAAGGATCTTCACACCTTAGTGTACTCAGAATACTAGCTCTGTCACCCTGCCATACTTTCTGTTCCAGTAACTAGAGGGGATTTTTTTAAAGATACTTTTCATACTACTACGAATCTTTCTCTCAATACCACCTTGGTGCTAGCACACAGATTTTATATAGTTATCTTTGTATAGGCTCCACCTTTGTATTTCCCTACCCTTAATTATGTCAGTTAAGATGCTGGTACGAATAAAGTGGAAATTAGCTACAGTAATTGAACATACGAATACAGGAATTTGTGAAAATTTTTTAAATACACATATAAAGTACATGATTGTGTTGATAAAGTGGGCTGAACATGATTTCATGTTAGTATGAAACATTAGGGCAAGATAAAGGCGGGCTATCCCTTGACATTACTTCAGCTGAGAAAAAAAAAATAGTTTCATTTATTAGAGGCTTCCTGTCTGGCTAAGGACAGTCAGCATTGCCTTCATATTTGCAAACTTTATGCATTATAAGTAGCAGAGTACCAACAGCATGGAAATGTACATACAGAAGTATCTCCTGTCAGTCATTACAGTATGCCTTAGTCAGTCTTAGAAATTGAGTACATATCTTGCCTTTGGAAGTACTGAATAACTACACTCACCATGCAAAAGCTGACAGCCCTTCTTATGCAGCTGAACATGTACAGCTGAAAAAACCTTGCTGAGTTTTGAAGTTTTGGTTTATTACATGTACAACAACCAAAGCGCACTAAAGTACAAGAACCAAACGAAAAATTCCTCTGACTTGGGTTTTTCCATGCCTGCCTGCTGAGTTTTATTTATCTACATCTATGTTTACCTATAGTTGATAGTCCATGACACCAGACAAATCCTGCACAGAGGCCTCCTGCCTTCCTCTGTCACAAGCTGCTGGTGTGACACGCCCAGGGTGGGCCAGGGCTTGCCCCCGCCTGCAGGGACGCTGTATCCGGCTGCTGCTGCTGCTGCCGCTGTTGCCATCGCCTCTCCAAAGGAATAGCACGCTTGAGTGCTGGAACATTTGTTCAGCACTACTGAAATGCAACCCCTGACGTTTGTTTGTGCAGGGTGTATTTGCTCAGGAATCCACTGTGAGAAAGTGACATAAGCCATCAGAGAGCTACCCTACAGCAGGTGACCTACAGTTTTGTTTGCTTCTTTAGTCACAGCCTTGAGTTTCTTCTTTTTTTAGAAACCACCTTCCCTATTAACTATTCAGGTCTTTCAGTGCATGCAGGTTTCTTTTGCTTTGTTCCCGTTACCCTTTGGCCTTCGGAAAAAAGTTTGCTGATGTTTTTACTTTATTATATTTTGACTTAAATCTTGAGAACAATGAAATAAATGTTCTTTGCTAATGGAAAACCTTTGTTTTTCTTTTTTTTCTTCTTCTTCAGTAATTTAACTGAACTAAAACAACTTGGGTTCACTGAGCAGTCCTAGTCACAACAAAAATTTGTGGCAAAGATCTGCAGGCAGATGTCCCTGATCACAAACCTACAATTCCCCTACGTATACATGCAAGTCTAGTTGGTCAGAACCTCTGCTGAAGGAGGAGAGCAGAAAGCCTTTTTCATCACAGAAAACTTTTCCAAGTAACATCTGTCATAAGTAGTATTTGGATTAGATCTAACAGGATGGCACATATTTATATGTTCTTCTGTAACAATAAAAGCATTTTTTTCACTCTTGGTATACGCTTATGTATACATTGGGCTCAGTAAAAAGCAGCTATCCTATAGAGAATATCAACAAACTTTTGCAGGGACAGTATTACCTTGCATTTTACATAGCACACATAATTAAAATATGTATCTCAATGCTACACAATCCTGATCTATCTGGTTGATACTCCTGTTGGTTGTGTGTTGTCAGACGGCCGGAAAAATGGGTAAATAGGAATATGACTTCAGCAAAGGGGAAGGAAAGTCCTTTTTCTGGAGAGAAATAACCACATGCACCAGAACAAGCTGGGAGACAACAGCTGAGGAGAAACTTGACAGAAAAAGACTTAGGGGTTCTGTGTGCAATTGAAAATGAGGAATCATCATGCCCTTGCAGCAGAGATGGCCAACAACCACCTGGGCTGCATTAGGAGAAGCGTTAGCAGCAGATTGAGTGAGGTGATCATTTCTCTCTACTCAGCACTTGTGAGACACACCTGGAAAACTGGGTCTGGCTCTGGGCTTCCCAGTATAAGAGAAACATGGTCATACCAGACTGACTCCAGCAAATGGCCACAAAGGACACTGATATAGAGTGTCTGTCCTTGGAGATATTAGTATCCAACTGGATATTGGCCTTGAGAAATCTGCTGTAGTTGACCCTTCTTTGAGTGGGGCTAGTGCCTGAGTCAATCTCCAGATATTTCCTCTACTTCAGTGATTCTATGATTCTACACTCAGCCACAGGTGTATTTACTCTCCCAATTTTTCAGAAAGTGCTCTGATTTTTACTCTTTATTAAGGCTTATCTCAGCAATGTGAACAGTAAAATGCTTAGTTGAAATAATCTCATGATAAATGGGATGACTTTGTCTGTTTAAACTTACAAGAAAAGCACAAAGCACACTTTGTGAATGCTCTTCAACAGGACTATGTACACAGTAGAACATCTTGCCACAACCTGGAGAATAAAGAAAGTACAAATGTGCAAAAGAATGAAGAAAACAAGCTCATACATGACATGTAGAAATAATATATTTTTGAATTTTAAAGGTGAGTATCATGCATTTCTTTTTTCAGAGTCAAGCTTTCAGTAGCTTTGTGTACCACACTGCAGAGTTAACTGGAAATAAGGGAAGGTTAATAATCAACATAGGCCCACAGGGTCCAAATTCTTTTCAGCGGCAAAGAAACACAATGTGATTACCACCAAACTGTGGCATGCTACACTAGTCTAGTTTTGTACTAGCTGTGTATTCCTCGGCACACGTGAAATCCAGTCCCACTTTCTACGCTTATAAGAAGACAATTCTATGCTTCCTTTCCCCAAGTTCATATTTGTCTATTTAGAAGTGGGATGGAAGACACTAAAATGTCACATTTAATGAAACTGATTCAGAGAAGTGAAACAGGAAGAAATAAAGGGAAGATTATTGAGCAAGTCCAATACATCATTTCCCCTTTCATTGAAAAGCCGTGATGTATTTCTGTTGTTAATTACTATATATACAAAAAAAAATTGAAATCTATTTTCATCCCTGCTTGACATTCAGTGAGGAGAACTGCACTTGGGTCACAATCTGGTGTAGCACTACAGGTTGGGGGAGGAGTGGGTCAGGAGCTATTTAGCTGAAAGGGACTTGGGATTGCTGGTTGAAGGCAGCTCAGTGTGAGCCAACAGTGTGCTCGGGTGATGCCTATCCCTGCTCTTAAAATCAAGTACCAAACACAGTTAGAAGGGAAAGAGGGGTTTTACCTTGGTATTTGTTTTAAGGATCCTTGGTGCACCCTGTCCAGGTGGAACACGCTGGAATGCACATCGAAAAAAATGCACACACAATTGTTCGGGTATAACATTATAGGCTTTACCAATCAGCATACCTATCAAAGATTCCCCAGTTAGAGGCTGAGCAAACTCCCCTCCCCGAGGAACCTTCCTCCCCCTGGGCAGGCCTATCTTAGTTTACAAAATGTGTTTCAGAGAAGGCCTTGGTGTCTGAGGCTTCTAAGATGTTTGGTCTCCAGGCTTAACGGAATATTGGGTCTACGCTAGTTATCAAACCTGAAGAATTAGAAGTGTGTGGGCTAAACAGCACTTAAGAATACATAAAAGCTATATCAAAGAGTATATAAAAAGGGATATATAAAAAGCAAAAAATCATCATGGGATCACAGGTGCCCAAGAAGCCCTATGGCATCCTGGCCAGCATGACTAAGGAAGAGATTATCGCCTTATACTTGGCACTGGTGAGGCCAGACCTTGTATCCTGTGTTCGGTTCCGGGCCCCTCACTTCAAAAAGGACTTTGGGGTGCTCTAGTGTGTCCAGAGAAGGGAACAAATGCTTGTGGAAGGACTAGAGAACACATCTTGTGAGGAATGGCTGAGGGATCTCCGTTTGTTTAGTCTGGAAAAGAGGAGGCTCAGGGGGGACCTCATCGGTCTCTACAGCACCCTAAAAAGAGGGTGTAGTGAGGTGGGGGCCAGTCTCCTCTACTGTGCCTGCAGTGAGAGGACCAGAGGAAATGGTTTTAAGATGATACAGAGGAGATTAAGAATTTTTTTTCACTTTTTGGGTCAAGCACTGGAATAGATTGCCCAGAAAAGTGGTGGAGTCACCATCCCTAGAGGTGCTCAAGAGAAGTCTGGATCTGTCACTGGGTGATGTGTTTTAGTGGTAAATTACCATTCAGGCTGAAGTGCTCATTTGAAAGTAGACACTTTCAAGTAGATACTCTTTTTAAGTATTTTCCCTGAGTATTTGGATCCTTGGAGTCATATTGCTACTTTTTATTTTAGGAAACAAGGCAATAAAATATGTTACGATTTGATCAATCTCAATTTTAATGATGAACGAAAAGAGTGAAAGGGAGGGGTTGAACTGACAGAACATCCAGGACTGATTTTGTGTTTTCACAGATCAATTCTGCAAGTTAAATAATCATTAAAATAAATTCATTCAGAAGCTGCTTTTGGGACAAATTCCCCCAATGCAAAATGAACAGCAGATAGTTTCAATGCAAGACAGATTCCTTAAAAATCGGCAGCTTCCACAGGGTTTAAAGCCACTAAAGTGAATTGGTACAGATTATCAAAAATTGTAGATGAAACACTGCATATTCTTGGACTTCTGTTCTCACCTTGATGGTACTCCTTTGCCGAAGTAATTCACCTAAGCAGGCTGACTCATATAAAGCAAATAAGTCAGAATTCACAAGTCATATGATATCATTTTTCAGGTTTAAGATATGTTAGACACACCTTACTACTGAGAGAGGTCTTCTACCTCCTGCCTCTTTGGTATTCTGCTCATGGACCAGAGGACACAGGGGTCCAGGTATCAAAGGAATCAAGAAAAAAATTGTTGTTGTCTGCTCTAACAAATGGTTCTTGCATATCTGCTGGCCTTAGGAACAACATCCACATCAACAAAGCCAGTGGGGTGAATCCAAGCAGCCTGCTCAGCCCATCTAGTTCCAGCAGAGCAGGCAGCGTGATAACCACAAGACTGTCAGAAGGACAGCCAAATACAAATGACACCAACAGTTAAACATGGGAGAATCCCTGTAATATTTATAGGAAGTCAATTACATCCATAATGTGGGCCCCAGATGAAGTCTATAATAAATGAAATGCTAATAATATGGGTTTTGCAGATCTGAGGATTGATACCTACAACTATAATTAAGCTTGTAAGATAGAGCGGGAAATAAAAAAAGGATTACAGAGGAGAAAGTGAGAAAAAACAGGTTGTCTTGTTCAAAAACTTACTTGGAGGTCCTTTATAAAAATTACTTACTCATTATTCCACAAGCTAAGTTTTGACATTTTCCTTTGAAGACTCAAAGACATGACATTCCCTGTACATATTAAGGGGTTTTTCCCAGCTATTTCAAAATTCCTCAACTGATCTCTACTCTCCACTTCCAATTTAGACAACAGGAGTAATAATAATTTTGTGCATTTTTACCTTTTAAACATTACATTTGGGGATGATAAGCATTTTCTCAGTTGCTGGAGGTAAGAAAAATAACAAATAAGCAGTTGACTCCAAATCTTAACCAGCACGGCAAGAAATGCAACCCAGACTCACGTGGTTTGATGAAAAGTAAGATAAAACAAATAACTTACAAAATAATATGGGCACAGAAACAACACCCAACAACACGGAAACTAACTTCATCTTGCAAACATCATCTGAGCAGTCAAGAAAATTGTACTAAGCTTATTTATAAAAGTTCTTAGAAACCTGGTTTTCAGGTTATCAGCCCACAATAGTTTTCAAAGTAAGCCTCTCCCACATGCTTCTGCTTGCTTGCCTTCTCTCAAATATCCTTGATTTTCTTTTTCTTCCTAAATGAAGTCTATGAACAAAGCTCTCTGTCTCGGATCACTTATTTTTTGTGAGAACACCCTGTTCTCTATGAACTAAATATTAGTAACTAAATTTCTTTTCTATCACCACAAGGATTTTCCAGGAACTAACCAGACACCACAACAATCTTATCAAAGGTAGTTCTTTCCACAGAATTCAAGACAACAACCTGGCAAAATGTTGCGGGTGAAGATTTCATTTTCAACAATTTTGTGAAATGCAGCAGAGACCCTGGTGCTCTTCATGTGACCATGAACAGTGCTGGCAGGAACTTTTCAGACCAAAGTTGTCAGTGAAAAACCCTGCTCCATGAAAGTACTGCAAGACCTTGCTCTTTCTTAAGTAATTGGTTGTTAAAGAAAAAAACCAATCCCTTATAAATTAAATGTTTCGTCCTGACATTTCATGCTTCATCAACTACACAACTATACTGGCTTCATTTCAGTTCCCTTTCTTTAATGTCTACTCCCCAGCACCATTTTAATCTATTTTCCAATGTGATATCAAATTCTTGAAGTCTCCCTTCCTACTACACACTGCTCAGGAGCAGCTGCCTACACAGAAAGGTAGCTACAGTAATTAGGACCTTTTAGAGCAATCAGTGAAGTAAGTGCACACCAGAGGCCATCAGCCCTGGATGGACATACTTGCCTTCTGTGATCCTGCCCAATATCTCCATTAACTTCTGGAACACCTGAATTACATCAGTCCTTCAGCAAATTAAAAATCACCTGCTAAACTTTGGTGAAAAAAGTAAGTTCAAAAGCAGAGAACGGGCAATGGAAAAAGTGACTAAAAGTCTTCCATTTGACTAATCTGGAAATATCTAAGCTATGGCTGACCACATTTATCCATGGCATCATCAGTCAAACATGATCATATAATAAACACTTTTCCAAGCACGGTAGAGAGGCGTGGCCAAAGGCAAGCTTGACCTGCAGAGCTATGCGGTGCCAGTGGGAGGGTCATTAGAGCCACAAAAACTCAGCCCAGGACCTAAATGCAGGTTGCTCTCACTACACCTTACAGACACAACTCTATCCTGCATATCTATGCGGACTGTACAGCGCAAATAGAGGGAGGTGCATGTGTTCATGGACCTGCAGGGGAGCCAACAATGGCAGAGCTCTGACCAGGATGGCCGTGCACTCACAGCTCCATCTAGCCCTCAGGATTGCAAGAAGGGGTGCTGCTGGAGACCTTCAGCATTGTGTCTTCCTGAACTGGTGTAAATGCTTGTTCCCTATTCAAACATGTTTGCAAATATTTACTTAGTATTATTAAAAAAAAATAAAAACAAAATTGACCAAACAAAATCCAAAGAACCCCAACTAACTAACCAAACAAAAAGGTCTACCAGAACACCCAAACCAGCTCCAGAATCTAATTGCTAAAAAAAATGTTTCTACACAAGACAGCTTCATATGGATTATTCCGTAGTGCCACAAGAGGACACTCTTGAATAGTTGTTTGTTTGTTTGGTTTTTTTTTAATGAGGACAAGTTCTTTACAAGTTATTTTGTATTCAGTGTTAAACAGAGATTTCTGATCCACAGCAACCCGGAAGACAAGGACAATTCTTCATATTCACCCAATCTTACTTAAGCTCAGATTTCAGGCAGTAAATAATTAACAGATTTTGTTACTACAGCTGCTTTAAATGTTTTATATCAACTAAGAGCTGTAGCCCCTTATTTAAGCTGCATTAGCCTTGGTTCAAAGAGCTTTTTCTTACTCTGCTCACAGCCCTTCTCTGAAAGCATGTAATGTATTTTACAGTTTAATTACAACATTGTTGAAAATGTGTTGTTTCCGTATATATAAAATTGTGGTACCAATACCCATGTATCTTGTCTTCAATTGTTAGAAGTAACTAGGCATGTGTACTTTAAAAAAAAAATATTATTTAGGAAATACATGTTGAGAAATGTAAAACTATGTTCTTAAAAGGAGTGATTGTATTAAAAGTATTGAAATAACTACAGTGATATTGCTTCATAATTATTTTAAAGACATTGGGTAAAAGTTTTTTAGGTGGAACCAAGCAATGATTATAATACATGAATTATACATTAAAACATCGGAGGTGATGTAACCCAGTAATCCCTTTGGGACAAAATGAAAAGAAATAAATAAAATATCTTGCTTCTTTATAGTCAACTCCATGGAACAAGTGTTTACAACAACATGTAGAATCTACCTCCCTTTTGGTCTTTACATTAATTGTAGTAAGTCCTGCAGCCTGAACAAGAAAAAGAAGAAAAAAATAGTTGAATAATAAGTTAGTTTCTTCATACATACATCTCAAGAATAAGCTGATTAGAAACAACAGAATTCAAGACAGCTGGTGATGCTGGTTATATTTGGTTTAAATGTGTTTCATATTTAACTTCATTTTAAAGTCATAATGAAATTGAATGATGCTGTTATCCAAGCTGAGTAGAACTTTAATGATGTTACCAAAACAGTTAGTTGTTTTGTGGGGAGGAGAGGAGCCTCAAGTTGTTCTTCAGGGGCACAAAATTACACTTTTAACTTTGGCTTTCATCATGGCAGCAATTACACAGATGAAGGAGAACCCTGATTACCTGAGCCTTGACCAGTGTGTCTGGCTCTGGGATATTCTGCTATCTTGCTTAGGTCCTCCATATATCTTCACTGATTTTAGTTCAATATATTGTAGTACTTCCCTTTAAAACAGCTTTTCCCACATGACTAGCTCCTGTCTGATTCACTACAGCATTTCTAATAGGGTAAATCCACAATACACTCACCATAACCAGGAAGGATTTGGAAAAAAAAAATGTGAAGAAACTCGTAATGAAACAACCTCTGAAGAACACCCAGTTCTAATTGCTGATAACACCACTGTGGTTTTTGTCATTTCTTCTTTTTGTTTTATAATCCATATGAGAGCCAAACACTCAGATAAATATAGCTGCAAAGGGGATTATATTCCTTACTTTTTATATCTTTAGACAGAATATAAATACCATAATTATCAAGGCTTTCTAATGTACATTCAGAGTTTTAAAATACTTTAGCTAGATGTGAGGTCTACTTTATTAACCCTCAGTAGTGATTACATAATTTAAGGTTTGCTATATTCTTCTTCTAGGTTGTTATTTTGTGATTAATTACTCCAGCTTCTTGCAGGGAATATCTTGTGATTTCAGAGTTTTGCTGTTCACTTTTTGCTAAATGCACTTCTTGCTGCCCTGCCAAGGGGCTCCTGATAATACCAGATGTCAATACACAAAGTACAACCACAAAGCCAGAGCTGTTACCCAGAGTTAGCAGTGACACCCTGCAGAGCCAAAATCTTTGAAACAGATGTTTCACAAGGGTCCTGATGTTTTATAAAGCTTCTGAGAGTGCTATTACAGTATAATTTTCCATAACTGTGGTTTTTTAACAAATATAGCAGAGTGAGTGTTGCAATGCAAGTCATAAAAATTTCCACACTGTTACACACTTTAAAAAATTGGTCACACTGTCCAGCACACAATATTCAAGAGTAATTTGTGTATGTTTTACAGCTCAGGGGCTATGCTGAAGTTCAGTACAATTGTTTGTACCTCCAGGGTGTGTACTAAATTTGCGCATGAGAAGTGAAAGAGGAAGAGAGGGCTTTGGAAACAACATTTTGACAGGTGGAGCTTTGTGCTTTGTGGAGGGTAATTGCCTAAATAAGAGCAGGAAAGGAAGCTTTGATCAGAAGGACAATATACACAAAGGAGGAAGTCATGAGTGCATGGCTGGCAGTAGAAATTCTGTTTTCAGCTTCTGAGATCCCTTCCCACACCAAACACGCCTGTTGTGCTATGCACAGCTATGGGGAACTATGACAAGGGCTGCTCAGACATTAAAAGATGAGTCCTTTCTCTCAGCACCCATACCACTTCAGCCTTTTGGAGATGTTTTATCTCATTTCTGAGGTTCCAAAGTAATTTGTGGGGAAAAGTAATGCATATGGGAAAGGGCAGGGGGAACAAGTGAAGAGGATGTCCCATCCATCTGAGATTGCAAAAGCTGCGGGGCTATAGTAATGGTTTCAAATACATAGTAAGTAACATTACTGGTGAGCTGTCCAAAGGAAACACAAGTCAGCTATTCTTAACAGTAGGTTGAAAATGCAAGAGCAAGTTAGACAGCTAAGCAACAAAGTTGACTTAATCTATTTTTCACCACCAGTTGATGCTTATTTTGGTTTTATGCCCATTAGCACAGCACAGATATTTCCTTACATTGCCTTTGTTATTACAGTTCCCTGTGGTCATACCAGGATCTCAGACAGAAATAGCACATGCCATCAGCTAGGCAAAGCCAGTAAAGAAGTGTTGATGGTCACTGTGCTACTCAGTTGGGTATATCCAGTGGTTCTGGGCATATCCAAATATACCCACCTTCTGAGGGAGGATTACAGCTATTGACTTAGCTCTCAAGAACAAGATTTAAGCAAACTTGGTGCTCAGAAGCCTTTATTTTGGCTGTGGCTTTGCAGAAGTCCTTTTTTGCCATACCTAAAGTGTATGTCGTTACGTACATCCAGCTCTATCGTTGGGAAGAAGAACCTGAATATTTAAGAATCTGAAGATTTGAGAAAAACGTATTAGGTGACATTAAAGTTTCAGTTGTAAGGTTCATTGCATTAGAAGTTAATTCAAAAATACCTGCAGCCCTCTCAAAATTTGTCTTTAGGGAATTATTCACGTGCATAATACTGAAACACAGAAAATATTTTAAAATGGATTTAAAACTAGGCCTTTCAGGAGACACTATATGCAGTAGACCTTTTCATTACAGATTTGAAACAGGATATATAGTACTACAAATGAGAGGCTTTCCATGTTCTTCTGTCTACAGCTTTTTCCAGAAATACAGGCCCTATTCAGTCAACATATTTAATTATTCTTCAATCAAAGAAATACTTACTATATAATTATACACTTATTTTATATTTAAATATATATTTAAATCTTTTTATATCATTAAATAGATCCAAAGATTATACTTAATTATTCTTCAATCAAAGAAATGTAACTTATTTCACCCCAATTTTTAGTCCATTTAAATCAATTATGTTTCTTCATCTTTTGCAACTAGCATTTAGTAGGTAGTGTTTGTTCATCATGACACTGATGAACATTCTAGGTGCGACTTTGCTTTCTGAAGTATCTCCATCTTGTGAGCTCAAAATGCATTTCTTTGGTGAAATTAAAAGTGAACTAATAAGGGAAAGGTCAGAATGAAATAAATGGAATGGGTAGTTTTTCAAAAGGCACATGTTGAATTTTTATTTTTATAACTGTGTTTTGTGCTCCATCACTATATGATGCTGAAGCAGAAATTGATACCTTATTGTTCTTCAATGTAACACACAAGCACTGAGGTGAGGTTAGTTACAGCAGGAAAACCACCGTGATAAATTTGGCCACAGCTGTAGATTCATACTACACCCTTAAGCATCACAGGGACAAATAGTGCCCATGTTTTCTAGGAATGAGCTACGAGACCTGTAGGCAAACTGTGAACCTCTGTAGCAGCACGAAATAGGATCACTGCAGGGACTTCGTCTGGCTGACATGAACATCAGTAACCTGCCTTAAGACAAAGAAACTCCAAGCAAGACAGCTTCTAAATGTCACAGCAGCTCCCTCAGATTCCTGAGGAAAGAGCTGATGAGAGAATCACCTTTGTAAAGGGGCAGAATGAAAGACGTAAAACTATGGGATCAGTCTTTTAGCATGACATGTAACAGCTGTAACAGCTGAGATCTTCACAGGATGTCTCAGGCCTTTTTCCATATAAAACAACAGTTTCAAGGAAATCTACAGCAAATCCCTGCAAACAGGAGAATTACATCCTTTGGGATTTAAACACAAACAAAACCCAACACAACCAAACAAAATATTAAGAAACATATCTTGGCTCCAGATCAGGTTTCCTGCCTTCCAGTGCCTGTTATCTCCAGTTTGGCCAACACGTCTTTGTCAAGGACCTACAGTAACCATTAGCACAGATTAATGCAGCTTGATTTCTTCAAATGCACTGTTGGCATGACATTTTAGTGAGTTGTAGTTTTACAGAAATTCGTATGATTATTCAGAAAGAATTTATGGCAAATGCTGAGTTTCTACCCAAATCAGAAATACTTTTTTCACAAATGTTAGTTTCAAAAATTATGGTAGGGATTTCAGAATGCAAACAATGTTGAGGAGGATATACTGTATTCTTATGTTAAAGCAGGATTCTTACATTAAAGCAGAAACACAACCTCTTTCAAAGGCTGTGTTATAATTGACATCCTTTTAACTGAATAAATAGGTCTACCTGTACTATACAGTCCTGTTCTTTTACATTTTAAATTGCCAGTCTATTTAGATTTTGGCGCTTTCTATACAGTACAGTAATATCTTCATCTAAATGTTTTATGTGCTCAGGAAGTAGCTTCTATTTCTCTTAGCTCCCCACAAATATATTCAAGTGCCTCTTCGCAGACTGTACATTTCTTACCAAATACTTTTGCTCTTTCATAGCTCCAAATCAACTCAATCTAAGAAAGCACAGCTTTTCCTACATAACAGTCTAGCCAGACCAGCCTCCAAAAGGTTGCAGCCATATGTCCAGTGCCAGGGCATGACTGTAAAACCAGCCTCTCAGTTTTTATTGCGTGTGCATCAATCATATCTCAGGACGCTCACTAACTCTTATGTGGTAACCAGGCAAACCAATAGTTTCTTGGTAAACGAGCCTGAAGCCTTGTTAACAACATCTTATTTTAAAGTACTTTTTTGTGTCTCTCCAGCTGATGAATAAAGAAAATTATATTGAAAACATTGTAAGAGTTGTAAGAAATCTGTACTATACTACATTCCAAGTATTTCTTGACAAAAACTATTATTTATAGAAAATCTTTCCCCATAAGAACTGTCATAACTGCAGAAAATTTTTCTCCAGTGTAATTTTATTAGGGATTCCTGCCATCATATCAACATACAAAACAATCAGGATGTTGACATATAGAAATGTGAAATTCACTGTACAAAGATAAGGCTCAAGTTACAGGTATATTTTCCCCTTACACTCCATGAAATAAAACCATTTTTAATTCTTCCCAGAGTTGTGTTTATAAATGTTAGACAAACCACAAAATAGATTTCAAGTACATAACATTTTACAATATAATCCAAGCCCAGACAGAAATACACAATACTGTACCTATAGACTCTCCATAATCCAACTCTGTCATCTTTACTAGTAAAAAGCTGCTACTCTCTCTGAATGTGCCCAGCCATATCCTTCTGTGTATGACACGCTCCTGGCCTTTAAGCTGTAAGACTCTCATGACTTTTAGTTAAATTACTGTGATAGACCAGAGAATATCAGGAAGGAAGGGGACAATTTTAAAAGGCCAGATCTGAATGTATGCATTCACATGTGCACACACACTTGCATTTTACCCTACATAAAACTTCACTGCACTGCACGATTTTTGAGATTATATTCTCATGCAACTGAGCTATTTTCTGATCAGAGTTAAATCAAGTATTACAATACTCCTACTTCTTGGGTGCTGTAATTCACAGGGACAAGACTGTCATATCCAACTTTTTCTTTTTTTTAAAGCGATTATCAGACTTTATAGGAGGTTGTATGGAACCATGTCTTCACAGTCCAGCAGAATGTCCACTCTCACAGCCTTCACCACTGAAAGCACCTTTCTGACACCTTTGTTTAGCAACAATGCAAATGAATAATTTCCTGTTAAGACCAAATGTCTACATTAGTTCACTCTCCATTTCTATTAGGCTGAATGATTATTACCTTATGGGAAAGGATCATTTAGCTGCAAGTAGCACAGGAAGAAATAGACATTAAATAACTAATCATTAGTGATTGTTCTGGGAAAGAGATTAATAAGGACAAACAAAGACAATAAAAAACCACAGTTGTTTAATTTAGTCTTTGTTGGAGGGGAGATGAATAGCAATCCAAAAGTTTTCAGCTGAGGAAAAGAACTCCTAAGCCCCTGTTCTGTCTTTTAAAAACTGGAGAAGATTAGAAGGGAAGGAGAAATCCTCTATGAAAATTGTCATTTTGAAACTAGACACTTGCAAAGGCTTATATGAGAAAACCAAGCAAAAGAGATTCCCTGATATTGAAACTAAAGGAATTTATTTACTAGGAATTAGACATGTGGTTACAATGTGTTAAATGCACATCTAATAAAATGTCCTCAAATATGTCTCAAATTCATACATGTCTAAGCAGGAGAAAGACTCTGAAGCCAAAATTCAAGTTCCTTAATTTAAATATGAAACAAGGCTGTACTAGGATTTTGGGAGAGGAGGAATAAAAACTTTCTTGTCTTAAATACAACCTCTGTGGTATATTTGAGGGCCTTCAAATGTTCTCAGCATTGACAAGATTTTACATAAGTATATTCTCTAAGCTATACTGGAATACTTTTAGATATAGAAATCCAGGTTACACAAAACAGCATTAGATCTTGTAACTGGGCTCATAATAACAAGGAAAGAGGGTAAGTATGCTGCTATATGTGAAAGGAAGCATATTAGTATGCACAGAAAATATGTTGTATTAGAGATTAGTCATAAAGGGCATCAAGCATGAAGATGCATCTCTCAAAGTGCTTAAGCCTTTAACTGCAAACCAGTAGATTACTTTTATGTCAACTGTACAGTCTAATGCTTTGCTTTTAAAAAGAAGTATGAAAAATGTATTCCTTTTTCACCTTTTCCTCTTCTTTGTGGTTTTTAAAAGTAGGTCCCTCACCTACTGGTATAATTTTGGGTCCTTTTTTTCTTTTTTTTTTTTTTTTTTTTTTTTTTTTTTTTTTTTTTTTTTTTTTTTTTTTTTTTTTTTTTTTTTTTTTTTTTTTCCTTTTTTTTCTTTTCTGTTTTTGCTACTTATTATTATTGTCTTCCATTATGTACAATAATCTACATTTAGACTGAAGACTCAATCTCTTTCTAAGCGTACTTGGACTATCTTGTAAAGACTTTCTACAGAACTGATAAAGTGGAAGACAACCTGATAGATAAGAGGAAGGATCATTTCAATTCTGCTCACTTCCCCAAGCGTTAGAGCTGTGCCTTTCAGAAATTCTTTTGCGTACCTGCGGTCCTTTCACCTCCCCCAGGCAGCCCCTACTGAACTTGAGTGAACTTTCTGTGTGTTTCCCAAACAGGTCCCTTTGTATAGAGCTACATTAAATTCATTCATTCTCCAGCCAATAGTTTAAAAACAAATAATTGGTAAAACATTAAAAACATCCTACATGCCCCTCTGCATTATTCTTACCAATGTGTACATTTAAATAACATCGTAACTTGTCTTTACTAAAAATTTACCAAAATATTCTAAACACATAAAAATGTAAAAAACCAAACAAACAGAAAAACAAACAAAAACCAAAAACCCAGCATAGACATTGCTTGTATAGGCATTGGTTAGAAGAGATTGTTGCACTAAGGAGTATATTCAAAAAGGTTTTCTTTCAATATCATCAGCTTTAGTGTCATGGATTGAAAGGTTAAGGACAATGAAATTTATTGTGACCCTGTCTTATATAATGTAATAAATGAGCAGGAAGTCTGAAATGTAATTAAAATAAATCTTCTTTTTGGTTGCTGAGGGGTGATTGTATATGACTGTAACTAAAATGGCAATTTAAGTATGTAAAGGGAACTTAAGAATCTGAAGAGTCTGTAACAAAATCTGCACATGAAGATATGAAGGCAGCTACCAACAGATGGGCCCAGAGATATGGAAAGCTGTCACTAACTGAAATTTTGAATATAGCCCTTAGTTGTATCTTATTCATGTAAAATTTAAAAGCTGCCCAGTATATCACGGATGAAGTTTAGTTTGCAAGCCATCCACTGCCTAAGGGGGCAGTAATATTCAATATGAAACTGCTGAAACTCCGGCGTCTGACGGATTTCATGAAGGAAAGAGATTTGAAGGTCCGACTCCAAGAGAACAAGGAAAAGGGGGAACACAAACAACAACAGTCCAAGACCTACAAGAAAAAGTCTGGAGAAACTCTTCACAAAAGCATTCACTTCTATATTGCCCATTAGAACATCATAGCTCCACCTCAGGGCTCTCCGAGCTTCTTTCAGTTCTTCCTCCTCTGCAACTAAAAATGCGTTTTCATCTGCTTCAAGTTCCTCAAATGAATCAGTATCATCTTTCTCATTCTCTGCTCTTGGACAGGTATCAAAAAGCATGTCAATCTCATCATCAACAGGTGTAGGCAGCAGGCTGGCACTTGGATTGTATACCAGCTCTGAGATGGTTAAGGGTTCCTCTTTCATCCTCTCTTCCTGCTCAATGGCAAGGTCAACATCCTCCCCAGCATCCTTTACTGGAGAGCTTGAAGTCACAGGTACTGAAATCTCCTCTTCCTTCGGCAGCTGGATACCTGGAAAAATGAGATTAAAACAACGATACTAAATTTCTCGCAGCCTGGTGGCAAAAGTCAGCCTTCCAATAGTATCTGACTGATGTCTGGAAATAAGATTCCGCAAAATTTTTTTGTATTAAAACTGTTCACTATTGTCAAAAACTGGAAAAGCTTTTTGAAGAGGGCAGTATCTTTACAACGCTGCAGTAGATCAGATCTGTTTGTGAAAGTCTGATGCAGCTACCAATGATAATAGTCTAGTGATAAGCAGAAAACAGAGCAACTTATTTTCTACTGGCAATCTGACTTCTGGTATAAATTAATACCTACTACACGTGTGAATTGGTGGTATTTGTTGTATAATAATAAGAACAACAAAAACTACCCACCCTCATCTCTTTGAGATGAATGAGTGTGGTAAGATAACAGCTAAGGTTGAGAATACAGCATGGCATTAAAAAGAGGCAACAAATTATCATGATAAATTCATGTTCACAGTAAAAAGGGCAAAAGGAGAAGAAGGTTGACACATGATAGGAGGATTAGATATTGTTGAAACAGCATTCTAACAGCCTCAACTGTTAAAAAAGCTCCTTCTCATGTCTCCATTTTTTTTCTGCACATCTAGTTCTTCATCTCTTGTCTCTCTCCTCCAAATTTCTCTCTCCCTTTTACAGAGGAGTCTTTATGACACCATTCTCTGCTGAAGCTCTCTCCTCTCAAAACTTACTCTCCTTTTTCCAGTCTACCTCTAACAGCAATAAGTCTACAAAGTCAAGCTGTTTATAGCTACATCAATACTTCAGTGACCACTATCACTTGTCAGACACAGGAGTGGAAAGGAGGAAATTTGGGCACAGACCTCCACTACAACGTGACATTAAGACACTTCCTCATGGAAATTTCCCTGTTTGAGTATTCAAAATGGCCCAGACAGATCTCTTCCCCTGTAATTTGTTATCTTTTTCTTGCTCTCTAGGCCTCACTGGTCATGCCTCCAGGTGAGGTTTCACATTTTTGCCAAATGACCAAAAAGACCATTTCTGCTTCCTTTCATTTCATCACTGAGCAATGCAGGGGGCTTTTCGGCATCTGATGTTTTTTCTTCCTGAGCTGGCTTGTCATATATTTTCATAGAGACAGCCCATTACCAAGGATGGAGAGAGAGAGCAGGAGAGTTCCTTTCAACACTGAATGTGCATAGCTGAAATGAAACCTTGTCCTCAATAATTATTAGTTTAATAATTTAATTAGTTTAATTTTTGTAAGTTTAATTTGACTTCCTAGCTAATAATTCCTTGCCTCAACTATTCTGTCCTCTCTTACCACAGCCAGTTTAGAAACGCATCACATTTCAGAATGAAACATGTTTTGTACTGGAACTTAATTGTCTAGACCAGTCTTTACATTAAGAAATATACTTGCCACAGTCATTGAGAGGAGGATAAAAACTGACTGAAACTAGACAAAACAGTATATGAACACCAAGAAGGGGGAACAGATTTGGGGGATATTTCTCCTAAGCATACCGTAATAGAAGGTAATGCTGGATCATCAAACCATACTCAGTTACTTGAGAGTACACCCATGACACCTTAAATTACAAAAGTCAAAAGTTTTTTGGTTTTGTAGCCCTACATTAAGCACCTGCACATACCTTTACATACACAAGTACTACAGTTTGATCTTCAAACGTGCTTTTCAATTATTCTTAATATGAGTCAAATTTAAGTTGAGCCACTTACTAAGACATTTCAATATGGTTAAAAGCGCCTAATTTTACTCTCTCAAATTTGAGAATCCTGGCCTTAGGCCTTTCTATACCAGCTTAGGTGCAAGGTCAGTAATATATCTTCACCATGTTTCTCATCGTAGAGAGGACAGCTGCAGCTACCACAAAGAAAGGTCACCCCAATTCATGATTCTTGAGCCTCCTCTTCCTCCTCAGAGTAAATTCCAGCATGCATAAAACACATAGTGAAAACGAACAACAAATATCATATTAACTTTCATTAAAACTGTATTTTTCTGAAATAACTGTCAAACTTCTGACTTTGAGATTGAACTGCTGATAGAAAGCGACAGAGGAACCTTTTCATACCAGTGTTTTCAGAAGAGTTTGTATTAAAATGGTAATGTGTTGCATCTCTGAAGCACACATCTAATTTACATTCTACTATTTAATTTCAACAGCTAAAAAGAATTTTCAGCTCCTTTATTTGTTATTTAAACTTACTAAGTCAAAGTAACTGCATTTTACATCAGTCATATACCAGCGTAAATCAATATCTGAAAATTTAGAATGGGCATTAAAGGCTGCTGCTGCAAGCTCATTTGATATTTTAAAAAATTAAACACAAAAAATTGTTCTTTTTGCTCCTTCGTATTCCCTGTAACACCACAAGGTGTTAAGAAAGGGACTGAAGAAAGAATAGGCTATTAATCATGGTCAACATGAGTGATTCCAGCAAAGTTCCAGTCATGTTGCAATATATTAATAAGTATGTCAGGCCATTTGTATTTTGATGGTTTCAAAAGACATTACTGTAAAATCGTTATGGCACATATCACTTTCAAAGCTTGTGCAGGCCTAAGAATGGCACATTAAAGTACCAAAATTCAAAATCATTCCACAGTACAATGAATATTTCAGTAACACAAATTTAAGAGAGAAGAAAGTTTTTCAGATTTTTTACTTTTCAGTTAGCCCTCAGGAGAGCCAGCTATCTGAAGTAATAAAATCAAGTTAAAAGAAAAAAAATCCTCAAAATACTCCAAAGAAAAAAGAGAATATAAAAGTTAAAGCAAACACAACTCCTAATGCTCTTTAATTATTCTACAATTCTACTGCAAATCCTTTGCTCCCATTCATACGTAACAATTATTTTGCTACAAGCTTTATAAAGATATCATTTTGTATCATTTGTTGGCAAGATTTTGAAAAGTCTACGATTTCTTTAATAACAGTTAAAATTTATTTTTTGCTTAGATTTAAAGGACTATGAGTCTAGAATGAAATTACATTTAAGAAGAACCTCTTCTTTCCATTCTTCACTTTATATTCTTACCGGCAATTTACATTCCATAAATCAGAAACTTCTAATACAGATTACTGGAATATCAGGTAAATAAACTCAGGTTTATTTCTTATATTTCCAAAGCAAAAGTTTGCTACACTTCTCTGGCAAATGAACAATTTTTTCAAAGCCAAAGATCTTGTTATCCTAGCTGAAACTCAGTATTCCTCTTCCACCAAATACTGTGATTGCTACAAACCAGGAACATGAACAGCTGAATAAAACATGAGATTATTGTGGTCGTCTGCTGTGAACATGAACATGCAGGAAGTCTGACATAAGAGTTGTCAGCTGCTAGTATTTCTACAGGGGACAAAACCAGCAGCTGAGGATTAACAAGATGAAGGGCAGCTCTAGCTCCACCGTTCTTAAGGAGCTGCAGTTGCTGGAAATACAGCACCCCAGAAAAATGTATCATCTGCTTATTAAAAAATTTAGCTCACACATTGTCTGTTGGCCGGATATCCTGCACATGGCTTTTCTTACCAGAAACACAAACACAATTACACACCTGTAACAGCCTTTTATATTGGAGAAAGGGACAAGTGTGAATATATCTTCATTTTAAATAGAGAAATAGAAAATTAGATATGGTCCAGAGAGAACAGTGCTAGGAACACTTCATACATGCATGTAAACAAAAAAGGCCAGCCAGGCAGCAATTAGGACAAATCCTTCCTGTCCTTTTTACTTTTTCCTCTAGAAATACTGTGTATCCTTTGCTTATTTTCCATGTGGACAAAATTCATTTGTACTATGAATAGAATGACCTTTCAGAGGGAAGGAGAAGGAGATTTTCTCGCATGAGCAAAGTGCCTGAATGTCACAAAGAAAATGTAGAAAAACGAGACAGATTCTAGAGTTGCACTGAATTCAAATATTTCCCTACACAGGACCTACATCAACAAGCAGGATTTGCATCACAGCCAGACCTCCTGCCCTCAGAAATAGGAGGTCACAGATTTGTACCATACCCACATCCCATGCCCATAAAAGACACCTGTTATAGCTTTGCAAGGAGAGTTAATCAATGACAGTTTACAGTAAGTCCTTTTTAGGCAGTGACCTGGCTTTCCTGCTGGCCATTATTGTTTGCTGTAGTCTAATGGGAACTTCTAGAAGGGAGTAAAGCCCTGTCCCAGCTGCCAGTTCACATGAGTTGCATGTTTTGTGGCATTACATCTCGCCTCCCAGCTGTGCTGTGTGTCACGGCATTCAATGTCATGGCTAGTACAGCCACTGGAGGCTGCTGCTCTGCTTTTCACATCGCACAAAGGTCACCCAAAGCACAGAGTACAGAAGCAGAGCAGAGCATGCTGCACAGCAGGCATTCTGGGATGCCTCCCTTTGGCCTAGAAGGCGTTCAGCCCAGCGTTGTTGATCCCCTTCCAGAAACAGGATTAAGCAGCAACAGGACTGAAGGAAGCATCAGGGAGAGAGAACTGTGTATCATTGGAGCAGGAATGAGAAGACAAGATACATCTGTCAGCAGTTCAGAGAAAGAAGGACCTGGTGATGGCACTGCAGTGACTCAGTGTCCAGCACCACGCCAGGGACAGTGAGGCTGGAAAGAGCTGAGCACTGATGTGAAAGTTTAGCACCCAAGCACAAGGACAAGTGGGACATTTCAGCATTCCCGCTCAGCTTGGGTGACACCTCCCGGCACAAGTCAGCACTGTTCTGGAATTGTCGCAATGGGGTTCTCCCAAGGAGTTTTGTTCCATGACAGGAGTTTTGCACAAGCTAACTCCAGTGTTTTGGTGCTGCTCTACATGGTTTATATGCTTACATGTTTGTTTTTGGGGGTTTTTTTGCATGTGTACTTCAAAAGGAATAACATACTATGAACAGTACTGCAAAATAAAGGTGTTTAAGAACCAATGTAGTCCCAACATACAAATATCTCATTATTGGTGTCATTATATTAAACCAACAAGATGTCTTGCATCAATTTGGAGCCATTATTTAACCTCTGAGATGTAAGAATAAAAAATACATATCAATAATAATGCTTTTTCAATTTTGCTACTGTTTTTGAATCAAGCGGATTCGGTGCCTTCTCATAGATTCTACTGTTTTCCCTGAGTGGTGAATTCAAGAAGCAAAAGCAACCAGGAGCTGTTGCTACTCAGAGAAAAAGCAATGCAAGAAGTTTCTCCTATATCTACTGCACTTACTGCTTTCTGATTTTCAGATACGAAAAGAGTAACAATATTCCAGTCTTTTCCAGAACATCTTCAGTTAAGTCTTTGATAAAAACTAATTTCCGAAATGAAGATTCAATACAAAAATTTAATACAGGTTAGTAAAAACTGAAATCATTCAACCTATAAATGCCAAAACATCAAAAGCAAACAGTGCCACAGACATGTTGAAAAAACAATTTCAAAATAGCTTATGACATTAAGGAAATGGACATATTTATTGACAGAGGGTCCAATGGATCTTTGGCAAAAGGATTTCCTTAAAAAAACACCACCTTGTTGTCCAGAGCAATACTGAATACTTTTTCTTCCTTGGGTTGCACTCCTCTCATGTGTAGTGAAAAAGAGAGCTAAATCAGACACTGCCCAAACTCCACTTTCCTCCACCAGCCTTAGAACTATTATTCAGTATCTAGAAAATGAAATCATTCAGTATCTAGAAAAATAAACCAAAGAAACTCACAATCTGGAAAACCTATAAGTAAAAAGCTGAGCTGTCTCCACTCCTGTATTCAGCTCACATTCAAAATCTACTACCTTCTGGTTTAACAACTATTTAGTTTTGTCATAAATCACTACAGTTTCAAAGTATCCCCCCCCCCACCTCAGTCCCCGGAAAATACAAAGGCAAAATTCCAGTCCCTCATTTGTTACCAATTAGCAAATAAATCCACAATTTTCTGTAAGATAAGACAACAAATTTAAGTTTTGTCTCATTCTTCATTTGCAACTTTGTTCCTGTCAGTAATTCATCTTTATTCTGTGCTGTACAGGTCATTTACAGTACAGTTCCTTTCCAAGAGATAACTATTAACATAAACTAGGGGACAAGGGTTTAAAAAAAGGGTTTGAGTAAAATAAATGCAAATTTACCAGCCCTTCTGGCTGTGATCTTGGAGCCATGCCGCAGTAAACGAATGCACACTTCCTTGTTGCAGTGGTTAACCATCCGCAAATGAATGCTTCTCTTGGTTTGGATTTTTACAAGACATTTCACCATTTTGACTATTAATTCCTCTTCTCAAAGTCTTGTAAAGGATCTATCCATACCAGCTTTGACCTTTTATTAACTTGCCACTGAGTTTTAAGAGACTAACACAGGTCGCTCTCAATGAATCAAATGACAAGCTTCTAACATGGCCAACAAAAATATCCCAGTAGGGAACAGAAGCAGAGGTTATTTTTAAACATTTCCAAATGCCTCATAATGTACAATACAAACTTTCACAGCATCCATCTCAGTTAGCAGTTGCTAGTATAACAGCTGAACCACACACACAGGCATAAAAATATCTAAGGCACCAAAACATAGTGCAGTTAAAAAAGAGGCCAGCATTCATAGTCCCTTTTTCAAAGAATAGATGACAATGTCCCGTTTTTTTTCTAAAAAGCTTTAATATTGCCAGTAATATCAGTTCCCCATCACTGCCTGGGAATTATTTGCGAAACATATAGATACAATGGAAAAATCCTGTGTTGTCCTTACAAACTTTAGTTACAAAGCAAACCAGTGAGATGAAAACACATTCATTTCTAGCCTAGAATTAGAACTGACCTGCCCATGTAAAAACAACAAGAGAAAATTTCTAAGTCTAGGAAAAAATTCTCTCTTTACATATGTGCTCCAGTTCCCACTTGTGGACAATTATTGGACAGATTCTTATCCACCAGAAGGAAGTCTTGTTTCAGAAGGCTAGGCACTTCCCTGTTCCTGTCGGGCACAGATATGCAGGTTCTCAAAAAATCATGATGCACCTATGCTGGCTGCTGATAACTTGCTCCAGCTGGGAGCTGGAAGGCAACCATACACATAACATTACACCGCCCTAGTGGGAAAGAAGCTATTTCCAGGTACATCAAAGCCACAGAGAAGAGATAAACTGGAAGGAGTGTGCTGGTGGGGATGTAGTCTCTCAGTTCCCAGAATACTCCTCTGTGATATTTATAACATGTTGTGCTGTCTGAGTCTTCATTATCTGACATCCTTGTTCCCGTTGTACCAAAAAATCAGTGATGTGCATGCAAATATGTGGGAAAGAGAGGGGTGAGGGAAGGAGTCCTGCGAATGTATATTTTACACCCAGCTATTTCTCCCATAAAAGATATCTGCTTCAATGGAGCTTCTAGAAAACATCTTTATGGTGTCTCTTTTCCCCACACAGACTGTATAGTACAAATATCCAGCAGAGGCCCTGTTCACTCCTTCTTCTGCCAGAGCAAAGATTTCTCTCTTCCTTTCCTTCTCTGCAAGCACTTTCTCGTGGGTGTGAGGAAAGGTCAAGTACCCCTTTGCTTACTATCTCCATTTTGCCACCTCATCCAAAGTCAGATTCTGTCTTCTTTTCTCATTTTTATTCTCATAACTGTTGTAGCAACCAAAACAGGATCATCGAATTCTAACTAAGAAGGGTTGACTCTTCACTGTGTACATGGCTACAAAAGTGGAAAGGATAAATTCTTACAAAAATCTAACCACCAATGTGTTCAATACATAAAGGAAGGCCTATACAAGGACACAAGTGTCAGCCAGACAAGGTTGTGAAAGATTTCCAACATTTGAAACATTTCCAAATGCCTCATAACATACATTACAAACTTCCACAGCATCCATCTCATCTAGCAGTCGCCAGCATAACAGCTGAATCACACAGAAGCATAAAAATATCCAAGGCATCAAATCTTAGTGCAAGGGAAAAAAGGCCAGTGTGTTCCTGCATACTGATGTTGAGAAATAAAATCTATCATTTATGTTTCATGTGACCATGCTTATGCAAAAGAGAAATGACCGTGTTAATTTCAAATCACTCCCCATAGTTTTAGCTACACATAACTAAGGGAGGAATGTTAAAATCTTACAACTGAGTCAGAAACTCCCTGTCTGTACCAACTCTCAGCAAGAGACTATCTAAAAAAATTACAATAGTTGTACCTACAAAAGTTCCACATGCCGCTCCTCTACAACCAAAGTTTACACAGATGAGAACTCTGACAGAGACAATCAGATTGATGGTAGCAGGTGTGTGCTCATTGCCATAAATAGAATCATTAAGGTTGGAAAGATCATCAAGTCTAACTGTTAACCCGGCCCTGCTGTGTTCACCACTAAACCATGTCCCCAGGCATTACACCCACACGCCTTTTGAATGCTTCCAAGGATGTTGATTAAACCACATCCCTGGACAGTTTGTTCCAATGCCTGACCATCCTTTTGGAAAAGAAATTTTTCTTATATGCAAACTAAACATCCCCAGGTGCAATGTGAGGCCACTTCCTCTTGCCTGTTATTTATGATCTGGGAGACAAGGCCAATTCCTACGTGGCTCCACAATCCTTTCAGGCAGTTGTAGAAGAGTGATAAGGTCACCCCAAGCCTCCTTAAGATTAAACAACCTCAGATCCCTCAACTGCTCCTCACAGGACTTGTGCTCCAGACCCTTCAAAGACACAAGTGCCCTTCTCTGGACACTCTCCAGCACCCCAATGTCTTTCTTGCAGTGAGGGGTGCAGAACTGAACACAGGATTCAAGGTGCAGCCTCACCAGTGCTGAGTAAAGCTCTATTCTTGCTCCATGTGTAGTTGAATATATTATGTTTCTTGTAGTGCTGCTATACAGATTCTGTGGCTGTTTCTTTTACCATCTAATTTTGGTGAGACAGATTACTGCCTGTCCTGATCACTTGGCAACTATTTTGAGGTGGTAGTTCATTGTCTCTGGATTTTATAGCACCGGATGCTATCACAGCTTCACCTATTTGGGTTGACCAATTTTTTTAAAAAAGGCAAAACCATACCTTCTCCAGTCACAGGATATTAATGTGGTTTTGACAAAGAGATGAGAACTTCTTTTAGGTCACTTGATATTTCTGTACTCAGATTTCATGCATGAATTATTTTTCTGATAACATTGGCTTTTGCCTTTGGAACAACAAAAGTGAAAGAATGCTTCACTGGGCTGAGACATATACAGAGATACCAAGGCTGTTTGATGTCCGTAGCACACTAAAAGCAGTTTCCCAAGGCATTTGTGTCAGTTTCAGGGCTGGTTGCCTCCCCTCTCCCCACCTTCTGCTCGTGCCCTTACCCCAACACAGGACCTTGGCTGACCCTCTTGATGAGCCACTCAAAGGTTCAGACAGGCAGTAATAGAACACTGCACAGTTAAGGGGGTTTTGTTTGGTTTTGTTGGGGTTTTTTTTAGTTTGGTTTGCTGTTGTTATTTTTAGTTTGGTTTGGTGGTGTTGTTGTTGTTGTTGTTTTTTGAATTTATTTACTTTTTTTTTAAACTCCTTCTCCCACTTTGCACTGGTGTGATTAGTGCTGGTGTAAGGGAGAAGGTGGGAATCCACAGAAGTGGATGTTGGAAAGACAGCCATTATCAGTGTCAGATAGCTGTGAGATCAGGTCAAGCTGCAACTTGATAATATAGCCAAGTATTCTGCAGAAAAAGACTGTAGAAGTCTAAATACTGTTAACTTAGCAGATGGTGGTATTTAACTACACATAAAATATTCTACAGGAAACCCACCAGCAAATATTTCTATTAGCTCATCTTCGTAACAACAATCTGTCTGACTGAAAAAAAATTTAATTTTCAGACTTATGTAACACAAACATTTAAAATCACTGTCTGGTGAGCATATAGCAATAAGTCACCAGCTTCCAAAAATGGATTTCATTGCCTAGAGTTGTAAGTGTGTTTACAGGAGTCTTACACACAGCAAGCTGTTGTTACTCTGCAATGGTGACGACTGCCCAGAGGAAACACAGCGGTGGTACTTGGCTGTGAGAGCACAGATTCTCAGACACGTGTTTCACAGCAGAGGTAAACAAGTAACTGTTAAAGCTAACAGCTGCTACTACTGATTATCATAAGGTATGCACACAGACAATATAATTCACCCTGTTCTTGCTACAATGTCGAAACTCTGAAGAATGAACAAAACATGTTCAGACAACTCCTATAAAATGACATTAGAACATACTCCCATGAAAATGAAGATGCTCATTCAGCTATTTCCTATTTCCCATTAAATGACCAAAACAAAGCAACAGCAAAGATCATATTTCCCAAGCTCTGAAACAATTACCTCAATACATCTCAAGCAAGAACCACTGTCAGGGGTTTTTTTATTGGCTTCATTTTTATTAGGTAGAAGGCAATTATCCTCATTTAAGCTGGCTATGATGTTCACATCATTGTTTGTAGTGACCATATCTCAAAAAGAAAGGTGTTCAATGTGATATTTAAGATATCAAGAAATAAAGAAACACGTGCAAAACCTTGTTCTACAAAATAAATTCAAACTGATCTTCCAATAACATCCCTTTTTGTCAAGAAAGATGAATTAACAGAAGATCTTTCCCAGCTAACCTTCAAATAATGTCCTTTTTTTGTCAAGGAAATTAAATTAGCAGAGTTTTTCCTAACACTAAAGCAGAAAGAAAGAAAGAAATATAAAAGTAAAGGGAATCAAGAAAAACAAGACACCCAGCAGTAAACTGCCAGTTTTCACTCCTGAGTAACTGCTGATACCATTTAGAAAAAGGTGCCAAGTTGAGATTATTTATTTCCTAAGATTCTTTTGCCTGAAAATCTAAAACATATTTTAAAACAGAAATCAGATAGCAGTAACTTTCACCACAATGTATCTTGCCTAAGGCTTATGCACAGTTTCTTAAGACAGTGATCATTTCCGACATGCAGAGGCTTAATGATGTATTCTTGATGAAAATTATTAGATCTTTTTTGCATATCCCTGAGTCACTATTACACCTTTTTCCACATGCTTTGTAATAAATATTGGCAGGAATTGGGTAAGTGACTCACCTTCATCTAAAGGAACCTCTTCCTCCTCACAGGGAGAAGGAAGGAGAGGCTGCAGAGGTTCCATGTTGATTATGAGTTGCTTGTTCAAGGAGGGAGAGCTGCGACTCTGGGTAATACTGGTTCTAAAAGAATAGGGAAAACAGGGTCAGTTTGCTTACCGGAAATAACTGCAGTGCAGTAGGTTTCATCTCAGAATCATTTTGCATAAATTACTAGGCCTTGAGCTATCATAAAAATCTCTACACATCAAATGCTGCTTTCAGCTGTGTTATGTTGCACCCTCTGAGAACGTAAACATTTCAACACCTGAAGCATGAGAGAGGTTTTGTGCTAGTTTGCCTCCTTTACACTGCCTGACTTCCTTTCGTCTTAGGCAGGATTTCAGTGTGTTGCTCCTCTCCACGGTGCACAGCAAACATTAATATTTGGATTCAAGGAAGGGGAAGGTTGTTCCATTTCCTCCAGAACTGGATAAAGGATTTGTTACAGTTTGAGCACTGAGGATCAAAACTAAAGCAAGAACAACTGTATCCCTGTGCTTTACAGATACAGAGTGCTCTCACTCATGCCCACGCACCCCAGATGCTGCCTCTACACCATGCCTCCCTCCAGCACTCAGGCTGGTTTTCTTTCTTGTCTTACTTCACTCTGAGAGGCTTTCCCGGCAGCAGGTGTTGAATATGCTTTGGAAAGTTTTAGGAATGCTGTTGATCTTCTTCAGTCATGATGCTTATTAGCTTAAAAGTATATTACTGAGGATATAAAATGTCTCTTTTGAAAATGTTATCTAGGATTTATATGATACAGGCATGAAACAGGAGTCCTGCAATAAATCTTAACCATTATGTTTTAAAATGTTTACTTCTGACAAAATCAAAGATGACATGGAAGAGTATTCCACTTTACTTCAAATAGTATTTAGATACAGTGCTGAAATTTCACAAAATGCATTTCGCATTTGCACAAAGGCTCAACTTAAAACTCCACAGAATTGAACAAAGGACCTACTGCAAGCCAAAAGATGGACTGTGTATTCCTGAAGGTTTAGGTAAACTTGGAATACAGATTTCCAACTTTTAACCCACACTAAATGTCAGTTAATATTCTGTGGAACTGAACATGCTTTCTTGCTCAACTGACACGATTTCTTGTGCCGTAACACATGCCCGAAGATTTTTGTGTCCTCATTTGCACTGTCTGAACACTCTCTGATGACTATTTAGCTTAAATTTTTGCTATCCACAGAAGGTTTTTCACTCAGATTATTGTGATTATAGTCACTCCAACCCATCTGTAAATCCATAGGCTTTTTATGCAATCCCTGAATCGTTGCGCTTGTTGTAAAAAGCTCTCAAGCAACTCCCAAACTACAAGCTGTGTCTGGGAACACCCATAGGTTCCTACTCCATACTTATTTACAAAGATGCCTTCTTCAGGCATGCCCTGGAAGCAAAATATTAAATCATTCATTGTGTGTTTGTCAGAAGAACTTGCCATTGCATTAATCCTTCATGACTATACAGTCCAACAGATTTTCAGCACACAGTGCTTTAAGTGTAATTTCCAACCACAGAGATACTGAACAGTACCCTCCTCTGAGCTGTAGGTTTCTTTCTCTGTACCATGCAGCCATGGTACAACTGAATTGACTTTAAGGGTGAGGGCACAGCGAGAAAAAACTTTTTATGTATTTAGATACATAGATATAGATATACATTTACCTTCAATCAGATATTTTTTCTAAATGTTTTGCTTCTGAAAAGCCACCATTTCCTATCCCCAAATCCTCTTTCCAGAGTGACTTTTTTTAAAACATGTCTCCTTTTTTGAGCTGAAAATTTTGTATACTTTTTGCCGACTTGTGCTTTTAGAAGGATCAGCTCCCTCGGTCTCCCATTTCACAACTTGAGCTGTAAAAGCACCTGAAAACATTAGACTATTCCTTAGTCTTTCTAAGAAACTGAACTTTGAGCTTCCACAATATTATAAATGCAAGCTTTGTAAGAAGGGTAATGATAAAAGATATGCCAGAGAAAAGCAAAATACAAGGTAAAAAATAATGGTATGTGAAAATCTTTTCTTACCCTGGAAAAAAGAAACCTCTTGGAAAGTAGGCAAAAAGCTATTTCCCAAAGTGAGCAATTATTCTCATATAAAGTATATTTGTGTGCCCAAGTATTCTATACTGCCTCAATGATGCATCTATATTCTGCCTTCTGTGCTCTCATTTAACACGTTCTAGACCTTCACTTACTCCATTTTAAAATGTTATCTGGAAAAACATGTTTGAAATCATGCCTGCATGGCCTAACTATTAATTACATAGTAGGACTGGACAGTATATTATAAATATTTACTGCAAATATATTCCCATCCTTTACTAAAGACAATCCACTTTTATCTCAAATATAGACAGAATAGCAATACTCAATTAAAAATAAACAAAGCACAGTCCCCCCAAACATGAAATCTCAATAAAAATAGGGAGATTATTGTAGAATATTCAGAAAGTTAAGTAAACTTCTTTTAAAAAAGGTTTTAAATAGTTTTCCCTGATGGCCTCCTTCTTTTCTGATTCTTAGGAATTTTTACTGCCACTACAATGAGTGATAAGGACCTGAAAGCATTCGTTTGCTTGCAAAATCTAGCTGCTTATTTCTTACAAGCCAAATTTCCTCTGAAAGAAAGATTCTCTAATATTCTTTCCTCTTTACCAAATGAACTTCATGCTTTTTAATCTGACCACATTATGGAAAAACTATCAAGTATACTTTGAAACATACCCATAAAACATAAAACCTATACAAACAAAAAACTTTCAAAACCAAACAAAGTCTAGGAATGAAATTAGATTGTACTTTAGTTTATGTCATAACACAAAAAATAATATAAGTTATTGATCTGACTGATTAATTGAACTTAGCTTCAAAGAGCAGAGTTTAGGTTCTGCTTTGTAGGAGATGATTGTCAGAATTTTGTGCCATTGTCAGACATATATTCCCTAAGGCTTGCATGCGTAATTGTGGAAGCTCAGAATGACAGCCATTGCACCTGACAGTAAAGGAAAGAGAATATGTCTGTAGAGAACAATAATTCTCCCTAGTCCTTAAACTTTGATACTGAATATCAAGACATACCTGTGAACTTCGGGAGGTTCCCTCTGGATTTTAGAGCTTGCCTCCACAACCTCTTTGGCTACTTTTCCACTGCATTAGAAGATGAAATAAATATTCAAGTAAATACTAAGATAAGTGCCAAGAACTCCATAACAGTGAACAACTAAGTTACATTCAAAAAAACCCCAGATAAGTAAAGGGAAAAAAATTGCTATAAAATGCAGAGATAATGTCCCAGAATAAAACTATGCTGAATTTGCCCTCAAAGCTGCCAAAGAAAAAGCAACCTTTTGTAGTAGAACACCACGAGTGGGACTGGACTGCCTCTTTATCTCGCACCTGGTTCAGAGCTGCCCAGGTGCAGGGGCATACAATTTCTGCTCTGGCTACACATCCTTGTTTTTACAGAAGCTGCACCAAAAGTGGAGCCGTCTGCTGGTGAAACTACTCTTGACAGAAGTGCCTGCATGAAAACTCCTGTTTATTTTTTAAGTGACACTAAAGAGGCAACAGAAATTCCTTCAAATCTTGAGCTCAACTAGGCATGAACAGACCCTTCAGCCCGAAAAGCCCTGAATTCGCTATGAGTAATTACTGACATTTTCTTACTTTCTGAAATAATTTACCATGAACAAGAAAAAGCAGAAACCCACCTATATCGAAATCTACTGCCTTTAAAAAATATCTTGCTGCTGGACATCGTCTTGATCTGACTAGATTTTGCATACCTTGAAGAAAAATAACAGAGGCTGTCACCTTTTCAAGGATATGATAAATAAAAATAAACAAGGCAAACTACAAGCTTTGTTATTTTTATAATAAAGTAATATCCAAAAATTGAGCTTTGCAACTTTTTAAGGCCTTTATACAAACTAGACTATGAAGCACACATAAAATCATTCAGAAAGTATAAAATGACTGAACATCAAACGAGCGATTGTCATGAAAACAAGAAAATTAAATGCATACACTTGCTGCTTCATTCACAGCATGAAGGAAAAAAGACTGTGGTATACCAAAAGCCCCTGGGACATATGTCCTAACACTGCCTTGTTTGTGGGAAAATATGGCTATTTCTGCTTTTCCGTGAGGAAAACAAAGAAATAATAAAGATAACAAATTGTCTCCCAAAGTAGATGCTTTTCTAATATCTCTATTCAGTCAACTTCTTAGTAGGGTACATCATATCCTACTGCTTCTTTGTAATCACCAAGTACACAGCAACCTTTTATCTCAGTCTTTTATAAATCATGGAAGAGTACCTCACGCATGCCATTTCCTTGATGTTCTCTTGAAAAATGGCAAATTGATTCTGTACTGAGTCTCTCATTCCCAGACCCTAGTAAACAACTTTCTATGATTAATATCTACTTGAATAATAGCAACAGTGAGTCCTGAACCTGGATCAAGACAAGACAAAAGTTCTGTTTTTCAAAATATGTCATGTGATCATGACCTTACCTTAAATTCCAAGTCTCAAACATTTCCATGAAGAGGAGAGGACCAAATTTAATTAAGGCAAAGTGTCATTACCATGAATTACTTACACAATCTGACTATTTCTGCTCTAATCTTATTAGAATGCCTTGCTGGTATTATATAGAACATAAACAAATGGATGTTTCTAATGCTGTTAAGTAACTGATGGTCCCCACTGTAAAACTCTATTTCTCTGAAATGTGTGAAAACATTTCCTGTTTCAAAACTACTATCTTAAGGCTTTACTTATAGATGGTTTTGGCTTCCGTTTCATGTTTGGAGGATTATTGTTATTCTTCTGCACTTTGCATATTGAACATTACTATTTTCCAATCTATTGTTCAGGTCCCCGTCCATTGAATAACATTACCAATCTTCAGTTTATTAAAGAAATCCTCTTGAAAGACCCACCAAAATTGAAATAGGTGGGAAAAATTTTAAGCAATCATTGTTAAGAAATAACTCCACTCCCCAAAGTAATTTGGAAAGTAGAAAAATAAATGAAAGAAGCAGCAAGGAGCATACCAAGGTCAGAGAATAATGAGGGGGACGAGGTGCTTCAGGTGTCGGAGCAATGGAGAAAACTGTGGGGAAGGAGGCTGTCCCACTGCAGCCAAATACAGTGCAGATATCCCCACTGCAGCCTGTGGAAGACCCTGTACTACAGCAGGTTCACATGCTCTGAGGGAAGCTGCAGCCTGTGGAGAGCTCACACAGGAGCTGGCTCCAGGCAGGCATTATGGCCCATGGAGAAGACCACAAGATGCAGCAGGTATATCTGAAGGACTGCAAGCCCATGGGAAGGACCCAAGCTTGAGGCACTCATGAAGGAGATTGGACTAGAAAAAGAGTGTAAGGAGGAAGGAGCAGCAGCAAGAAACTGCAATCCTCATTCCCCATCTCCCTGACCTGCTCAGGGCAAGGAGGACATAGAGGAGTCAGAAATGAGGGAGTAAAGTTGAGCCTGGAATGGAACAGGCGGTTCCATGGTGGTTTTAGTTTTGTCTCTGTTGACGATTTGAAATAGAGGGAAAAGGTAAGAAACAAATTAAATTAAACATCCCCAAGTCAAGTCTGTTTTGCCTATGACAGTAATTGGTAAGAAATCTTTCTCTCTTTACCCTAAGCTATTTTATCATATTTTTTCCTCTTGACCTGCTGAGGAGAAGGAATGAAAGACCAGCTGGGTAGGCATGTGGCATCTAGCCAAGATCAAACCTCCTAAACCATGTATTTCTGACCAAAACCCAAATAGTTAATATTGCAGCCATTTAACAACAAGAGCAGAGAGGTGATATTCCTGTGAGTCTCCCTAACACATTTTTACATTGAGCTAACTTCTACTCAAAGAAATTACTAATTTCTCTTCTTTAGGTGGAAATCATCTCCTATTCCCTATTTATTTCTTGTAACATAAAGTAAAACTACTCAAACACCATGCATTATTTTCCTACTTAAGTCTACTTCCAAAAGAAAATGCTTCTGGATAACCCTCACATTAGTCTTTATATATAGACTATATTTAGATTTCATATAGTCTCAAGTGCAGTAGATGTTGACATAGAGAATTAACAGATGCACGGTGCCAGCTCCTGCTTCCTTTTTCTTCATTGACCATATCAGTTGGATAGATTATATATTATTGTATCACTGTTGAAACTAAAGAGGGACTTTTCTCCAAATTAGAGCAGATCATTAACATCCAAGTTAGAAGACACATTCTTCCTACTTCATTTTTATTTACTCTTACAGCAGCCCCCTGGTGTTGCTATGCGCCAACACAGAAACAGTAATATTTATAAAATATGTGAGAGGCTGTAAGGAAACATTAATTAGCGAGAATAAAAGCTACATGCCTAAAGGGAAGCATCAATAAACTAATCTAACAAAGTCAGTGGAGGGCAAAAAGAATGCAGAGGAGTTTTTAATGAGGAATTATTATCAGGTTCTCTTTCAGGGAATAGGGAGGTAGATACTACTATTTTATTGTTGGTTTTTGTCACTTTACAGGCTTTTTATATTTAATAAGATCACAGGTGTCTTTCAAAATGTATCTAAGAACATTTTCTTCCTTAAATCATAGAAGAGACCTGTTTATTTTTCAATCAACTCTTACTAAGCCTTGGATTTCAAGTGGAAGAACAATTACCTCCTGGCAGAAGATTCTCCCAGAGAATCAAGCATAACAGATTGTTTCCTCCATTCTCAAGATATTCCACAGCAGGGCTAAGATTAACAGCGATGTTCCCAGACACAAGCACAGTGCTGTGTCCATTCAATGTCTCGCTACAGAGCAGCAAAAACAATGTGCTGGAGCCAAAACCCTCCTGCCTCATTTAGATTTTAAACAATTTCTAATACTGGCTTGAAGTGAAATAATATTCCCCATTAACTTGCATATTTTGTGTTTGCATTTTGCATCTGTTAATTAAATGGAACATTTCACATTGAATAATGTTCTACCCATATGCACTTTTGTTTTTACTTTTAGTATAGATAGTGACTTTGGGCGTACATACTTGTAAAAAGCCTGGTTCTCCACCCCACACTTCCAAAGATGCTTGCAGGCTGCTGGTGTAGAGGTATGGAATGACAGCACAGCCTTCTTCTAAGTGCAAGGAAAAGAAAGCAAATGAAAGCAGTGAAAATGTTGAATTCTCAGAGATAGAAGTAGCTGTACCTAATGGCATAACCTTTAACCAGATACACTGAAGACCAGTTTTCCCACGTAGTGCAAATCTGTGGTTCACCCACAGATGTACAATCCATACAACAGCCAATATTTAAACTGCCCATGCAACTTTTTCAGAGACAAAAGGAGATGCTTGGAGGGGGCATGGAACAGCATATGTGTAAGTGGCTTTTAAAATAACTGTATAACTGGTCAAAATCAAAGGTCTCTGTGTTCAGTATTCTACATAGCACAGCTGCTGCACTACTTACCATCCATCTCTCCCTCCTCCCTACCATTTGATGTTCTACCATCAAAACCTCCTTGCAACCACACAAGCAGTCCCGATACCTCTGACATTATCCCCTTCCTTCATTTTCTTTCCTCACCTCCATTCAAAACCTTAGACTATATCACTCTGACCTAGGGAAAGAACTGATTTTAACATGCTGTAGGCAAAAGTCTCTAGGATTTCAATGACAAGAGCAGTGACAGGACTCCTAACTACGTGGGACAGACCTTTCCAGCTGACCAAGATTTGAGAACACAGTTGTGACTATCCAAAAATTCCTCACATTGATCCACACATCAATGCTTACTTGACTTTGCAATCATACACAGACATCTTCTATACTTTAGAGTGGGCGGGTACAGCTTTAGCACTTAAAAATAAATTGAAGCTTGACTCCAAAGGCATCCAAAATCATGAAAAATCCACAGAGCAGAGCATGAATATTAAGTGAGAAATGTCTCAATCCTTTTCAAGTTAGACTTTTTTCAAAAAGGGCAATACCCACATTCATTCATAGTCTATATTTTAGTTACAATATGAAATACAATTATTGATTATTTAGAAGTTTACTTAGTTAAAAAATGTTGTCTTACGCAATCTTAATCAAATACGGAAGTTCTGTAAAAATATTGAACCTAACCTCTTTCTGAGCTCCAAACACATAAAAAGTCTTCCCTTCAAATTTCAGTTTATAGACATCACACCTAGAAAGAGAAAAAATATTTAAGTATGGGAAAAAAAGATAGATCTACAAGTAAAAATAGTAACTAGCATGCAAGTCTCCCTGATTACCAAAGAGCAGCAGGCCATCAAATGACAAAAGGCCTCAACAGGCCTTACGAGCTTTAGGATAAAATCATTTAGTAGTCTAATTTTTTAGAGAACATAAGCCCAGAGTATTTCTTTCACATCCTTATATACCTTCAAAGAATTAACTTTGCTGGAAAGTGAAGAGGAAATTAAAGGTAGACAGAAGATTATATTTGCACTGTATTTATGACACAGTTTGTAATTCCTCTTACGTCTTAAAATCTTACAGTGTCTATTGTAATTAAATTGAGGGAAAGATAAAGTTCTTTTATCTATACTTATTTATCTGAGGCTTCATATCCCACAGCTTAGTAACTGACTACTTATTACAGAACACAACAAGAAGAAAATGTTTGACAGTACTTGTTCTAGAGTGGCCTTATGAGTTGCAAAACCTATATCAAAATTTAATTTAATCCAAGTTGAGCGCTCAGTCTATGTATGGAATAACAATGCACCATAAAAAGGCAATGTGATACCTCTGCTTAAATTGTAATGGAAATTTTGTCATTACCAGAGTTAAAATGAGACACCATTGTGTCTCATAAACTTCTCTAAGCGTTTTGGATGTCAGAGTTGAAACAGGAATAATCCTGGAGGCAAGGACAATGCTATACCTGAAACTTTATAACAAGAGTTTTCCTGTTACATGAGAAAAATAAAAATCATTCCAGTTGAGAAAGTTTTTTACATTCCAGTTTTTTACATTGAAAAGAAAATCTCAAACACGAATTTGGATTTTTATTGTGTAGTGGAAATTTCAGTAAAAATTAGTTATATCTACAAGCACTCCTTCTAGGCCTCTGAAATGGAAGAAGCACTACATAGTGTTCGGATAAATCTCACCAGACTGACCTTCCAACCTCTACTGAAACACTGAGACAGTTTATTGGCTTCTCCTCTATCACTGCTTTATTTTTTATCTGGTTTACATATTAAAGGACTTAATAAATATGCCTAGATCGCCAATAAATATGCCTAGATCGCCAAGGGGGAAACATTATCTTCAAATAACATGAAAAGCTAAATGCTGTGAGATTTATTTCCCACAGGATGGTGGACACATGCTTGGCAAGTGCTACTCTCTCCTCAGTGTGCCATAGCCTGACGTTAGAGTTGTATTTTCCTTATGCCAAAACCACAAACCACTGAAGTACTGTGACCACAGCTACCTGCAATTAACCCTGAGGAATCTACATCGTAGATCCAGGATTGCAAATGGATGGCTATTGACAGGCATGTCCCCAGAGCTCCATGGGGAGCTCAGTTGTACAGGCAGGACTACACTGACTTTACACTTCTGAGGATTTCATGTTATTCAACACTCAGGGAATCTTCTGGAGGTATGCAGCAAGGAGCCCGTCTTCACCTTTTTTTCACCTTCTGCCCATCTTGATCCCACAAGACAGGCTGAGAGCTCAGAGATGGAGCAGTCACCCCTAAGTAACTGCGGTTGGCATGCATGTAGCAGCAGAGCTAAAATGAGATTATCGGTGTCTGATCATGACTGATCACTCTGCACCACACTGCTGAGGGCGTGGCCAGCTGCTCTTGACATCATCTGTAGGAACTCAGTTTTACCTCTTCATCAAAGGTGGCTGACTGAGGCTAACAAATTAAGTCCAGGAATACAAAAGAAAAGCAAAACCAGACAAATCAAGGACAATTGCATAAGTGCCATTTCTTTAAAAAAGACTAAAAAAATAAAAATTCAAAGGCATTCTCACCTCCTCCTCTGCTTACCAAATAAGCTCTTTTATAGTTTTCAAACTGAGGATAATTAAAGGAGGAAATTGCAATATTTCCAAGAGTCAAATAAAGATTAAGGTGGATTCTTGTAAATTATTCCAGACCTCTCTGCCAATAAACCTCACTGGTGATTTACAGCATAGCTGAAAAATCAACTTACTCAGTTTTAGTATTCGTAAATTATGTTGACTAACGCACCCTGTGGAATAATTTTCTCTGGGAGTTGAATGAGACCAAATTTATTGTTGTTGTTGTTGTTGTTGTTGTTACTGTTGTTGTTGTAGTTGTTGTTATTTAAAATCCTTTAAAACAGAAACATGATGGGGCAGGAGAAGTAATAGTCACATGGTTCTCCTTAGAGACAACAAATGCAGGTGAAGATGGTAGGAAGAGAAGACACAGGAGAAGATACACTTATTTATTAAGATATTCTTACATCATATGCTTACCATTTTAATAAATGAATTCTTTTATTCCCCTGGAAAACTACAAATCCTGCAGCTGTGAATCCTAAAAATGTAGTTGTCCCGAATGAGTCCTTGAAAGAGAAAAAGAAACATAACTTTCCCCTCATCCAATAAGGTATTTCTTACTGATAGCATAAATTATTACTCCATTCTAGATTACCCCTATTTTGTTTTCCTTTTCCAAATGAATTTTGCCTTCAAAATGTACACTTCTAAACAGAAGAACTGCACTTGGCAATATAGGCCTCATTTATTTCTAATGATATAAAGTGAGTAACAGCATCTTGTGCTTTGTTTCCATCTACCTGTAGTTGATAACAACAGGGACTCCTTAGGTAGACTTACCAAATTTATTGAAAACGTATTTGTGTGTATGTCCCATTCTTAACAGGAGGACTAACTGCAAACCAGGGATTCATATCTGCTTCAACACTGATATTTTTTAGTATTTCACAATACGTTGTTCCTCTGCAAGGTGTCGTGTTGGAAATACTGCTGACAGATAGCATTTACTACTATAAGCTTCTGGTTTGTATTCAAGTACTCTTCAGTACAAACCAGAGGATACAGTGGTACTTGCCTTTCAGATAGAAAAGGCAATTTTTAAAATTCAACTCCACAATAAAAGTTCTGGCTTATCATTTTTGATTAATGATTGAGATGAATTTTATATTGACTGGATTTTCTGTCCATCTCAAGTTCCATACCCTCATCTTGCTAAAGATAGTCAACTTTATTATGCTTTATGTTTCACCAACAAAGTAAAGGGGAATACAAACAGGGATGGTTCTGGAGTAGCACCCACAGCACCAGAAGTAGCACATCAAAAGGGGCTAGCAAAGAACCTTGTTTTGCAGTCACTGCCAGAAGACAGACAAATTTTCCTTAAGCATGGGTGATGAACCTCTGATTGCCCCCCACACTACAAGCCCTGCCACACAGATAAGGAGAAAATTCTGAGCCAGTTATGCCTCTAAGTGCCAACCTAAGTCTCTGGGATGCCTTTTTAAAATGTGCAGTATACTTTCAAAGTAAAGTTTACTACATCACTGACTCCACTGAGCTCTGAACCAGACCCTGTCTTTCACATAGGACATTTCTGACAAAGTATATACAAAATCTTACGCAGTTTTATGTTAGAGCTGACTGCTTAAGGGTGCTCACCCTCAGAACAGCTAACTGAACAGTCCCAGCAGATGAGATAATACACTAGCCAAAGCAAAAGCAGCAGTTAAAACATAAAGCAAGCCACACTGAAAATAAACACTGCAGGTTGCGCAGATACAACCAAGCAATTAAAAATGCAGATATATGGGATAATCAGAACTGGCAATTAAGATCACCTTCTTATAGAGGACCACAAAACAACAAAGTGGGAAGTTGGAATGGGAAGTGGGTTCTCCTATTTGTGCATTTGGCTTGCTGCTCTTCCTAAGATTTGCATATTTTGATGGCTTTTGAAAAACTGATCTGCCATGGATTATCATTTTGTTGCATCTTCTTGTCAAAATAATGCTGAATCCTGAAATTCTTGGCAAAAAAAAAAAAAAAAATTCACTCCTGGAGTACTTAAAAGAAACCTTTGCATTAAATGCAAAGAAATTATGGACTGTAATCAGAGCTTATGTCAGAACAGTCTACTATATTCTCCTGTGATGTTCTTCTGTTGTTTCCTCTGGAGAGACCTTTCTTTTGACTGATGCAGAAATGTTAAACAGTCAGTATTCTTCCAAGGCTTAAGCACAATATGTAGTTCCAGGGCAGGTTTTTTATAAATTACTCCCTATTTGTGTCTGGATAAAAACCAGAGCTAAATTAGATCCATTACTGGCTTTTAATTGAGTGTTAGTAAAAGGAACATTTTATTAAAGGTTAGTAAAAAGAACTGTTACCTTGCAAGGATGAGGATCAACACCATAAGTTTCCAAAGAATTTGCTTTAAGAAGCAAGTTAAATTCAGCAACAGCTGGGCTCTGACCTCTGAAATTACAAAAGAAAAAGGAGTTTGGCAGTAAAAAGAAAAGAGGAAAAGACTTTTTGACTGGAGAGTTTAAATGCCTAAAGACAGAGGAAAGGAAAGTTTTTACTGACATTCAAACTATTTCAACCATGTTTTGTTTGCAATAAAAAGACAGAAAACTTTTCACATGTTTTCTTCTGCTGCACTGTACAGTGCCTTTTCAGATAAATTCTGATTTTTTTATAAATCCTGATATAACAACAACTAACCAGAATTATCTAATATCCTACAAGTATTTCTTGTCTTTTGAGATACCCTCATGTCAGCCTGAATATGAAATAAACCACAGCATCTTTTTTCCACAAACTCTTGCTCCCCATCTCATTTAAAAGGATTGTGCAGATTAACAAACATTTCTTCCAGTGCAGGATATAAACACAGCAATAATATTACACTGCCTACTCAGATGTATGCCTAATTATAGCAGTGCCTGCTACCAACATGATAGCTCAGAATCTGTCAGCATTTCCATTTATACACCCCTATTTTTAGGGTGTCTATAATCAACAGCAAATATACACTAAAACCCAAAATGTGGCATGAAGACTTGAGATCTAGAGTAAGTTTTATTTGGTTTTCAGTAATTCCTGCCATTACAATAAGCTCTAACACAGATTTACAGTGCCTATTTGAAAGTGAACTGTTTCAAGTATTATTTTATTTATGTATCTGTATTACTAGAGTACATGATCCTGATAGATAATATGGTTTTATGATAACGAACAGTGACAAGGACCTTTAGAAAGCCAGGCCTCATAAACACCTTTCTTGCAAATTATTAAAAAAAAATTTTAAAAAGAGCCATAAACGAATTTTCAAGGAACAGAGCAATAGTCATACCTTATTCTACCCCTGAATTTTTTTGTGAGTCCAGCCTCACACTGCAACCAGTTGCACATGGGAATTGACACTTAAAACTTCACTGTGTATTGGTGCAGCATAATTTCTCTGTGAGCCTGTTATTCCCCATCAGGTAGAAATCAACAAGTGTTGACATATGATATCCAGTATTTGGCCCAAAGTTCAGTTTAACAATTAAAACAATAGCTAGCATGCTTGTGGATACCAAATCCTATTTTGAACATAACAGAACAATGACCTGTGGCAATGTAAGTATCAATAACCTTTTCTGTTACAAAGTTTTAAAATTGCTCATTTTTACTTCACTCTTCATCCTCTCCTTGTCAATCTGATGATATTTCTTGGGCTTCTTCAGTATTTATTTTGGACCTCTTTTGACACTACACAGCCTTCACTTAATTTCAGACCACATTTTTGTGGATGCTTTGCTTCTAAATTAAAAAAAAAAAAAATAGAGAGGAAGTCTATTTTTCTTTCTCTTTCCTATTTCGGTCTCTTTCCCACCACTTGCCAGTGGGGATGAGCATGTATTAAGGCGAACATCAAAAATTACAAATGTGTATTTGCATAGCTAATATTTAAGGAGAAAGCAGCAAGAAAGCAGCAAACAAAACAAAAATGGTTATTTTTCCTGTCAAATTTTTGGTAGGTCTACTAAGCTTTTTCTCAATTTTAAATACGACTAAATCACAATTTCATATGTCATCACAACTGTAAGACCATAAAAAGAAACAAGTTTATTTCAGGTACCAGTCAACTGCACCTGACAGAAGTAATTAACTAGTTGGACCTAAATTACTTAGAATAGTTATGTTGCATAGTGAAAAGCCAAGCAAATAGTTTGATTGCTTATTGGATATTGGGCCTTACAAAAATAAAATATTATAAAATGCATTTTTTTAATCTACTTCCATTTGCTGGTACAAGGTCAATCTTCTGGATTCAATGGACCAAAAAGCAGCAAGTAATTTGCAACACTGTTGTTTGGGGAGTTGGCATATTCAAATGGGGGAAAAAAACCTTAACTTGCTATAAGTATTAAAGAGATATTCAAAAAAAACATTATCAGGCTCCCCTCAGTCATAGCCTCCAAAACTATCCTGATTTTGTGTGCATCAAGTGAAACAAGCTGCCATACTTGAGAAAAAAAAGCAGAACATACACAAATTTGATCTTATCCTATTACAGGCTAATCAAATGGCTACAGTGCACAGGCTTAAAAGAACATCACAAAACACAAGAGTCAAGGACAATATCAAATGAAAAATCCTCATTCATCTCTTATCAAAGGATTAGTATTTAAGTCTTGATAATATGCTTTTCATGTGTAACTTAGTAATGAAATTTTTCTTACTAAATAAAAATATAACTGTAGCAAATCCAATCAGCAAAGAAAAGTCAACTTCTTTTTTTATCAATCACTGATCTAACATTAGATATGCCTTTGATTTGCTTTGTTAAAAAGCCATTAAGCTTTCTATATCCAATAAACAGCACACATAAGAATTTGTAGTGTATTCACTCATGCAAGTATTTCAACTATTGCCTCTTACAGTGGAAAAACGGGATATTTAGGCAACACATCTTTGCTTTTTTGGAACCCAGTACTCACTGGAAATTCATGTCTCTCCGTGCATTTTCTGTTCTTGACCTTATCTTTCAGCATATATTCAGCATTAAGGGAAAGATATATTCCCTTTCTATCAGTCACAGGCACTACAGCACCTATCTGCAGCATGGCAAAGGTATTGAACAGGACCACCAAAAGAAACCACTCCTCAGAAAAGCATATGCATACCATACAAAGGATAAAAGGTGGATTACTTGTGAAAGTAGAGCTCCACAGTCATTAGCTACAAATTAATGATTCAACCTAGGAATCAATCAATCCAAAAGTTCCTAATAAAATTTTAATGAAACAAATACTTCAATAGAACACTGAGAAGTATGCAACACACTCTGTTTTTAACTTGAGACTCATGAGAAGCATGCACCAGAGGATATAAAAGCTCTTTTTATTCCCCACAGGGTCCCCAACTCTGAAGCACTTCAAAGGCAAGGAAGCTCAACAGGGAATAACTTCCAGGGTGTGTCACAGTGATGGTCTACTTGCTTCACTCACTGCCAATACCAATTCGCTCCAGAATTTTCTCCCCTTCATACCTTTCCTTTGAAGTATGTATCTGTTACATACTGAAGTCATAAATCTTAGTGAAAGTTAAGGCTGAAATAGCACATGATTGACTATTAATTCCTTTTAACAATGAAGACCATAGAGCAATAACAGGAAAGAAAAAACATTTTCAATGCTATTCTCATCCTCTCGGTTCCTGAGTGACATTAGTGAAGTCACTTGATTTGTCTCCTCTGATCCTCTTACTGACTTATGAAGTGGTGTGGGATCCTACTATTAACAAACATGTAATAATAACAGTTACAGTCCACCCTTTTGCTTCATCTCTGTGTCAAGCAAAGGTACTTGCTGCAGAATACAACGCAAATACTTTACTAGAGTATGTCCTATCTATGTTTAGTTTCTGGACATCAGTGGTTTGTAAGGTGTATTAATGTCTTTCAATAAAAGAACAAATAAATATGTACATAATGATCTGGCCTCTAGAGACATTACATATTCACCTCCACACAAACCAGGGAAATCAGCCATGATGCTTTAAATAACATAAGCTCAGTCTCCATTAAGCACTCTTTGCCCTGCCCTGCAACCATGGTCATATTTCACCATGGTCTCAGGAGACACAACAGTAACAACTTCAAGAAGGATGTCCTCCTATTAAATTGTCTTGCTGTTATATCCCAGCGCTTGTAGAGGACACCCCTCAGCAGAACAGGGTTACCTGTGTTTCTTTTTAACGTAAAATAAAGCTAGAACTCTGCACAAAGGATCATTTTGTTTAGCTACACTATACACTGAACACAGAACTGCTTACCACATGAATATGGTTTTGCTGTTGTGTCTTTAAATCTTTTTGCATGTAGCTGAGACTCCAATTTTGATAAAATTGTAGTGCTAATGGTCTTGATCAGCTTTTACTCTAAGCTCAGAAAATTTTGGCAGATAGTGGAGATGTTTTTAAACAAAGTCTGTTTGCTACTGCTTTTAGCCACAATAATGGTGCTATGCGGTATTGAAATAAACCTGCTAGGATTGCTAATGTTTCAGTTTTAGTGGGAAAAATAGAACAGCAATGGTGACAATTTCAAAGAAAAGACACTGGTAAATGAAATTGCATTGTAGGCTGTGGTTCAGTTTACCAGAATACTAAGGCCACGCCCAGCACATTGCCCAAGCAGCAGCGCAGCTCCCCAGGAACTGCCCAGCCTGGTCCTGGTGGCAGAGGAAAGCCTTTAAATGGGTCTGTGTACAGAAAGAAACATTATCATCTAGGAAGTAAATGAATTGCTGAAAACTGCTGAAACATACTAAACTTAGAAATCTGCAAAACACTTAAATATCAATTTTAACTTTTACTGCAAAATTGTTTTTTCTCTCAGACAGATAGAATCCGAGTAAAACCCAAATCACTTTAAAACAATAATCAAACTCTTTTACTAAGTCTATTAAATGCTTATGGGTTTAATTTTACAGCATGCATGCTGTGATGATACCTGCCACTTATATAACTCCTTCTACCAGAACATTTCAAATTACTTGTATGACTTCAGAGATCAGACTGAGATGGTGTCTCAGAAGCCTGTGTTCAGACATTTGTGTTTCAGCTTTACTTCATAAATTGATGCAGTGACACAGACAGCTTTAAGTGTATTCAAAGGCAGAATACATTTACAAAAGAGATGCAGTTTTAATTTACCTATTATTAATTTAAAATGTATTCCCATGATACAGAGGAATCTACTAAGCTTCCTGGTTTTCTTATCACAGTAGATTAATATTTCTGTTTCAGACACACCTAGTCCATAGAGTCTTCTCCAAACAGAGAAGAGGTGAGGAGGGGGGCAGAGGAAATAGTTCCTTCCAGCTGATGAAGAAATCCGTACACTGAAGAATTTCACACAGATATCTGAAGATAACAGTGTGTTAAGTATGCAGAACCTGAATCCAAACCTCACCATGAGACAGGCAACAACCAGCATGATAAAAACAATGATATTTTAGATCATTATTATGACCACTCTTCCAAGGGAACAAAAACGTAAAAAAATGCAGCGCATGCACAAGTGCACACACACACAAGACAAATCTCTCCTAAAGCTAAAAAATTATCAATGTTGCCACAAATTTTATGACCTTTTCAACTCAAGCAGATTATCCTTACTACTGAATACTTCTTGGGATTATGTAACAAGAAAAATCCCGTGTATTTATATATCTTTTCAGTTTCTTTAAAACTTTTTCAGTTTTTCAAAAGAGAATGGGAAAGCCAACTCTTTTGTCTGTGAAGTTCCTTTCTGTAGATTACTGCTAAAACTGCCTCTTCCATTAGATTCCTGTTCAGATAAAGCTGTGCCTCACCCTAAAGCTTCTGGAAACCTTCTCCGTGCCATGCAAACACTAATCCAACAAAACAACATCCCACTATTTTCTAGTTAGTGAATCCAAAATTAGAAGGACAGTTCCTTGATTTGAATTGATTTTAAGCACACTTCTGTCAGAAAAATATGGTTCAAAAGAAAAAAGCTTTGAGGAAATTAGCACAGACAGAATCCTTCAGGGAAAGGACTGGGTGACTACATTCCAACCATCTCTCTAATACATCCAGATTACAACTGATACAAATTCTGGAGTGAAAACACTGGGAAAATGTAGCAGAATAGAAACAAATTATTCACCTATTACATCACACACAATGGCATTTTATACTTAGAGAATTAGTTATTTTTGAAGTAGCAGTGACAGTTGCCAACATATTTCCTGATAGATAAATCTAAATGCCTACACTGGGAAGCTCTAAGGGAGGCAGCATGACATACCAAAGCTGAAATGAAGAAGGCATTTGACTCGGCACTCCAAAGTCCTCAGTATATTTTTTTTAACTAGGAATTAAAAATACTTAGGTCCCTGAGGCCAGGAAGGCACTTATCCCTGCAGTAGCCCAAGCTCTGCTCTTTTCCAGACATCCCCCTCAGCTCCATCTAAACCTCAACAAATCTTCCCAGAAAGGTGGGTTCTGTCTCCTGTAACGTGACTTGCAAGTTTTGGAGCATACTGTCTGTCCTTTCAATTGAATTCCCTTTGTGTATACGAGGCTGTTAGACACCAATGTGATTAGGGTAGTACTAGAAGCGAAATATAAAGTGTAGATGAGTCTGCCACCAGCATTACGCACTGAACCATATAACGTGTTCTTTTAATTGTAAGAAGTACTTAAATGAAAAAATCCACCTTATTCTGGACTTGCTAAATAGCAATTTAGTTTTAGTACTTTTTGATGTATTCAACGTAAGCTGAATTTCAATGTATTCAGCATGCAAGAAGTTGCTTTAATCTAGAATGAAATGATATTAACACCCACAAAGAAAAGTATTTTCTAGCAACCGTTGCCAAGTCTTCTAGGACAGCCTCCCAGATTGTACTCAGATAGTAACATTTGTAGTTATGCTTGCCAGTGGCTCCACTGACAGCTGCACGAGAGCTGGAGAGCCACATCAGTGGGATATCCTGTGCTGCTGCTGGCACCAGGGTAAAAGCCACAAGGGAACCGATGGTATGGCTAAGGGAACACAGTAAGAGTCGAAGCAGCAAAGGAAATTGAAAAGTGCTTAAATCCTCACTGCGTGATTACACTGTAGATGATACAGCAAAGGATAAAAATGTTATACGCCTTTCAAAACAAATTTAAACAACACTTTTCATTTAGCTTGGATCAAAGACAAGCATTAATTTGTTACTCTGGTTTTCAAGAAAATACTCCCTTTAGCTTAACACTTTATGATGGGTTTTGAGATAGTTATTATCAGAATATGGCAATGATTTCACATTCTCAGAGAAAATTTTCCTTCCCCCTAGAAGACAGTCTTTCACATATGACTTCTGCAAAGCGTTTGGTACACTGAGACAACAGCCAACTCAGTAACACTCAAGTATCTTCAGCCTGCATCCACACTGGCCATCCAAGGGAATAATAAATAACTTGTATTTACCTATATGGGTTAGCATTGCAAACAGGCATTTCAACAGGTCATGTAACTCTACAAATTTTTTGAAAAAGTAAATATTTGTGTGGGGCTTTCAGATAAATTCAAGGCTTTTTACATAACATTTCCATAAATACACGGTGCAATATTTCATATCAGAATCAAAAATGGATTATTAGTTTTCAGATGGGATAAAAAAGTGCATGATTTTCAACCAGTGAGTTCTTTAAAAAAAGAAAAAAAAAGAAAGAAAGAAAAAAAAAGGAAGAAAAAAAACAGAAGAAAAAACCCTGCCAAAACATTGGTCCTACGAACAGAAATTCCCTTGATAGGGACTTATGTCAATCTTTCCCTTAGAAATTGTCGTACTTTCAAGTGCCTAGCCTCTGGGAGCTCTGGCTGAAAGGTATCCTTTCAAATCTAGGGAATTTTATCAGAGTAAGAAACTCTATTGAAGAACATAAGACCTGATATCAAGTTCATTAGAAGGTATTTTTGTCTTCTGTCTTTTGTTTTGTTCTGTACCTCCCCCTTCCTTAATTAAGGAAGAATAATTAATTAAAATTGACAAGACAATCACAACTCTACAAATCTGCCATGAATTTCTGTCTGTCGCATTTATATTTGTGCAATTAAGTGCAACAGAAAGTCACATAATGGATCACATTTTGCTAAAATCCAGTGAAGTTCTCATAGCCAAAACCAATAAGAAATAATGACAACATGTCATACATCTGCTTTAAGTAGTTAAAAAAGGCTTCTAAATAACACCCAATGAGTCACTAGGTCACTGGAAGCTGTCACAGTACCTATTGCTGCTTCCCAGATACTCCCCTCTTGATCTTCACGTTCCCTTCTAAAGCTAAATTCTTCCCTCATTCTGTAGGACAGAAGAAAAGATGGGACCAATGAACAGGCCTTAAGGACATTGACAAAGGATTCAGTGAACTGGCCTCTTCCAAGCCCCCGGGCTTTGGTTATATGAAGCCGACTGCTGGAGAGAGGTGTCATGATCCTTGTTTGTTTACACATGTGAAGAAAACGAAGAATCAGACTCACAGAGCTGAAACTGGGAGGTAACACTTCTGAAGGCGGATGAATGGCAGCTGGATTAAAAATGCTCAGTCTCATCCGTTCTCCCATGTTAGCTGTCAGCTAACACGTCACTCGAGTATCTTGTAAGAAAAGGACTGGGGATGCCCTTGCAACACTTTTAAAAATACTCATTGAGCAGCACAGTATTAATTTTTATCAGAAAATTCAACTTGCTGAAGAATGCATTGAAACAGATGTGTTAATCAATGTCATAGAGAAGGCTGGTTTTCCAGCTAGGTATGTAAATCTGATCTTCTAGCACTGGAATCCTCTCTATATAGTTCATTATATGTCAGATATGTTTTATTAATTTGTACTGCTAGAATAGAGATCCATGGAATTAAATACCCAGAAAAAGGTAAAACTTGTGTGTGACTGGTGAATGTCTGACGTAAAAAAAATGCTAGAGGATGATCAATTTTGGGAAGACAGACCTACAGTGGCAAATTGCCAGATAGCAGCTACCCAGACAGCTCTGAAACTGCCTTTGTTCTCTGAAAATAGACAAATAGGTAAGGAACACTAAATGCTAACTTAAGCAAAGAAAACAGAAAAGAGAGATGGCAGTTCTTTAGGGCTGCAAAGAACTACAAGCCACTGAGCCTAAAATTCATAACGTACAAATAGGTAAAATGTGGAATAGAAAGAGAATTTAGGAACATATAAATAGGATGTATGAAAAGAATTGTGCTAAAATTGTATTTATGCCTCAAACACCTCCTTGAGTTTTTTTTACAGGAACCAGCAGATCCACAAGCAAAAAAGTCAGCCTGATACCATCTGATTTTGAAAAGGCAATAATGAATGGTGTCCCTTAACAAGACTACTGAAGAAATTCAGGGACATCCTTGTGTGCTGAGCAAACACTGATGGGAGGAATACAGGACTTGAAGAATCCCAGAGGGACCCGTGTGAAAGCTTATAACATTTACTGTCACAGGATCAGACAGATTACACCGACAGGAAAGGGGATTTAAAAGATGAACTAAAAAATGTGTCTGGTTATTCATAACAGAGGAACTAGATGATTACATTCACAAAGGATGTTCAGAATTACACATAAATGAAAAAGCAAACCAACACAGAAAAATACATCTCTCCCGGTGTTATGAATTATAAAATCCACCAGTACTGACCTACCACCCTTACTTCTCTTATCGTAACTTTAAGTAAAGCACTAGCCTGAAAGACTGAATTTATCAGGCTTTTCAAGTGCACTTTAGCTTAACTGATTAAATATCTTGTTTATTAAAGGTTGAGTTTATCCTTTGGAAATCTGTAGACACTGCATGGAACAATACTGAAAAGAAATTTTAAAATAATTTCAGGATTTAAATTTTAAAATGCTGTTTCTATGGGTCTGTGTACAATCCAGGCTGGACTGCTTTAAAAATATTAGATATATGCCATTTAAAACATCATTTCACTGAAAGCAATACAAAGAAATGATACAGGTTTCAGGAAGGGAAAAAGAGAAGACTTTCTAAATTAATACTGTCAAGCTTATTGTCATGAATGCTGCACCTTATTTTAAAAGCAGATTTTATAGCCTTCTTGAAATAAAAAATGTTTTAAGCTTTAACTCTCCTGAAAAGGAATTTTCCTCCTTTTTTCGCATATATTGAAATATGAAAACAAAACACAGGGTAAGCGAGTGCAAAGGGCCCTGCAATCTTTCAATAAAAACTGTTCTTCTACTTTGTGTAATCATTTGCTTTCATTTGATTTTCTGCACATCCTGTGCCTTTCCCCATGTTCCGAGAACTATCCTCAACTAAGCAAAACGCCAAGGGCCTCCTGAAAGCTCCCTCTCGACACTCTGCATGTCATTCACTGAGAACCCTGAAGAGGGTATAGTTGCACAGCTCACTGCTACTTCTCTCCTGAAACTCATTTAACTTAAAAACCAAAAGATTGACTAATCTGTTTTCTCCTTTCCTTTTTGTTACAGTATTAAAAGTTTAGAAAAAATAGCATGCAGAGAGTTCTGGATCTCACCTCCTTAGTCTTCCAAGGAAGTTACTTAAATACATTTCTGTGCAGTTCACCACTATGTTACCCACCTACAGATAAAATAACCTAATCATAGTTTCAGTCAGGTCAATATCTACCAAGAATTTTAGAATTGCACAACAGACAGAAATTTCTGAGCAAAAAACATGTGATCCCAAAATGAAAGATGTTATTCCACTAATCAACCAGAGCAGCTCTGATATGAGAGCTGTTCCCACTAACCAGACCTACATTTCAAGCAAATGAAGTTTAAATTACCAGCAGTCATGCAAATATCAACTATGATTAATGAAGGTTAACAGGCAAAGAAAACCCCCTGAGCTGAAACCACATTTTCAAATACAGCCTATTAGACAGCATATTGGTAGAGCTTCTATTATAATTCATGGAATAAACCCTCCTAAGTTAACATACGCTACTTGGAAACAGATAAAAGTATTTCTTAGCTGTCTTTTTACCAAACAGCATTATAAATTACCTGAATTCATTTTTATGCATTTCAGCTATTTTCTTCTCAAGCTTTTGTGACTGCTTGGGAAAAATCTTAAAGTCACTGATGTAATTCTCTGGGTGTTCATCAGGATCATAATCGCCAAGCTCAGCTGAAAAGATCCAAAACACAAAACAAAACAGAAAAATTCAATTGCAACATTAATTAATAAGGAAAGAAGTTAGTAAATGCAGTGTAATTCAAGGTACTTCCAGGATCAGTAAGAATCCAGCATCTCTCAACAAATGTTTCTTTAAGGAATTTATAATTAACTGAAACAACAAAATCCTTATAACTGCCACTTTAACCAATGAGTTTTAAGAGAAGTTCAATGCCTTATTAACTACTGCATTAATCAGTAATACTAAACTATATTCTGTGGCAGAAAAATGTTCTGTAAAACAGAAGCACAGGCAATGTTCTCCTTTGAGTATCTATTATTCTGTTACCAGGCAGAACTAAAACAATGCACTCCTGATTCTCCCCTTTTTCACATGATTTATCCTCACTGGTATGGACTGGTCCTAATTCTTTTCTAGCAGAGAAACACATAATGTTAATTAATGTTAATTAAGGTACCAGGCGGAACTTGATTTCTCTTCTAAAAGATGTGTCATTTTGGTACCCAAAACTGGCATTTGGTGTTCTAATTTTCTAAATGAGCCTCTTTTAATAAGGCCTGGGCTCAGTTTTGTTTTGGATACACTGCCTTGTAATGCATTAAGAGCTCCATTCACATTAAGGCAGAATAAAGGGTACTTTCACACATCTGATTTCCCTAATGAGACATATAGATGACATTCCTCTCTCTACAATTCAAGACATATACCTGAATTTGGTCCTAAGGAAAAGATGGAGAGACAGAGGGAGAATTAAAAAAAAAACCAATTTCTTTCCCCTTGAATTACATCTATTTTTGTCAGAGATTCCATCATCACACAGGTCTTCTTTAACATAAGAAAGGGCATCAAATGACGCTTTCTCCTGCTTAATTCAAATGGAATAGGCTATATTTCCATTCAGGATTCAGAATAGAGTTTTCTTTTTTGATAAGTGGAATCTGACATTGGTGCCATACTTCTTCACTAAAATGCTAAGATAACTTATTTGGTTTCATCCTTTTTTAAGCTCCAGTTTGATTTTCATTGGCTAACTGGCTGAATTATTTATGCTTCACAGCGCATGTCAATACAGGAAAACAGTCCAGCAACAACTACAAAAAGTTACTGCTAGCTATAGTCACACAAGTTTTGCATTGCTGCTTTGATAGAACCAACACATGAGTGAAGTATGTAAAGAAGCCTGCTGCTCATGCTTACCTTGGACAATACAGGCACCCAAATAGGCAGCATCAGAAAAGGAACACAGCAAACGGCCATGGAAAATGTCCCTTTTTATTTGTAGATATAAGAGGTATCTGGAATATAATTTAAAATTTAAGAAACAACATGCTGTCATTTTGTAACAGATTTAACATATCAGCATGAAACAAGCCATGCAACTATTTTGGATCTTTCTCTTGTTATCTTAAACAGCAGAAAAAAGAGGCAAAGCACAACCACAAGGGAAAAATAGAGGTAAATAGATTTTTTTCCAATAACAGCCAAATAATAAGAGCAAAATTAACGAAAACCCACTAAGAAATATCATCAAGGTTGCTTTATTTAAAATGTATAGCTATTACAATGCTCATTAGTAATGTGAAATGAATTATGGTAATGTAAGCTTGTTTGAGCACCCCTGTTCTCATTACATACAGGTTTACACAAGGCAATCTTTCTCTTGCTGTTGGCAAAATAGCACACTGACCACAGTGGAGATTTTTTTCCTCTTCTGTTTTTGGGATTTTTTTAATCAGTAAAGAATCCCAGATGAAGTTTGAAGGCAGAAATAAGTTCTTGAGGCCTAAAGTGCCACAGGCATGGCGGACCTGCCTGGGGGCTGACCTCTCCCAGACATCTCTTTCTCTAAAGAAATGGGGAGAAGAAAACAGAAGGTTCCTTCTACCTGTTCTTTGCCTTCTACCACAGAACATCTTTAAGCTCTATTTCTAATCGCAAGTGGAGCGGCACAGCCTCAAGGTCACCACTTTTCTCTTCTGCTTTCCCCCCTACAAAGCAGCCTCCCAGAGACAGACCATCTCACTGCCCAGCAGCTCACTCGCAGCTTCTTTCCCAGCACCTAGCTGGTTACAGCCACACTGGTCAGCTGCTTCATCCCTCTGGGAAAATAAACTATTTAAACATTACTTTAACTGGACAGAATCTACCATCCAGAGGGTTCTCTTAAGACTCAGTGGCTTCTGCAGACCTTCAGGACATTCCTTGACACTGCCAGTCATCTCTGACCTTGAGCAACATACAGCATAACCAATAAAAATGTGTTTTATGGATAACACCAATGTCAGGCATATTTTGTCTGAGTTACCTGCTTCTGTTCGTACCATGAGCTCCTTCATCAAGAGCAAGCCTGGAAATACTATCTGAAGGGCAAGAGAAATTTTCCTCCTTTCCCTGGATTTTTACTGAATACAATAAATGGTATACAGATATCAAAATGAGAAAAGCAATTTTCTCTCACTGTGAACACATCCCTTCACTGCATTACAAGTTCTACAGGAACCTTGCGCTTCAGGGCCTTTTTTTATTTTGCAGCACCCTTTTTTCCCCCCCTGTAATCAATATCCAGTAACAGCTAACTAATTAACTTCCATATGTTGGTACTCTTATTCTACAGGTAGATCCCAGAGGAACTACCTGTAGCAGAGTGAACCAAAGGCCCCAGTGAGATGAAGTAAAAATTCTTGCTCTGCAGTGACAGTGTACCAGAAGAGGTTCTGTATACTGATGTAAATACCATATTTAACTTGGGCAGTTGAGCAGTCCCTGTGCAGAAATATTTTGGTAAGATTTTCCCAAAAATGGGACGTTGTTCTCCAGAGGGACCATTAGCTTGAGACTAAACTGTGTTCAGCTTTTAAGCAGTGCCAAAAAAACCCACCCAAGGTTTCAGAGCATGGCTTGTTAGCCAAGCTGCGAGGTCAACAGATCAACATGTGGTATTTCTAAGCAAATAGTTTGTTGCTGACCACAACCAAAGATCCTCACTGTTATTTGCCAACAAAACCAAGCTGTGTGGGGGTCTGCCAAACCCAGCTGGAGGGAGGGGATGCCATCCAGAGCGACTTTAAGGCTTGAGAGGTAGATCTGTGCAAACTTCATGAAGTTCAACAAGGCCAGCTATAAAGTCCTGCACATGGGTCACAGCAATCCAAAGCACAAATACAGGCCAGATGGAGAATGGATTGAGAGCACCCCTGAAGAGAAGGACTTGGGGGTCTTGGTGGATTAAAAGCTCAACATGATCTGAGAGTGTGCAATCACAGCCCAGAAAGCCAACTTTATACTGGGTTGCATCAGAAGAGGTGTGAGCAGCATGTCAAGGGACATGATTCTGCCCCTCTGTTCTGCTCTGGTGAGACCCCATCTAGAGTACTGCATCCAGTTCTGGGGTCTCCAACACAAGAAAGAGGTGGACCTATTGGAAGAAATCCACAGAACAGCCACCAAGTCGATCAGAGGGCTGGAGCACCTCTCCTGTGAAGACAGGCTGAGATGCAAGAAGGGCAGCCTGGAACAGGACTACGACTTTAGAGCACTTTCAAATGAAGAAGATAAATGTCTTTTCAACTGAAAGGAATTTTTGCAAGTTTTTCCAAAGGCTGGCTAAACTTCAGACACTTCCTGTAATCCTGATGTAGTAATTTATGTCCCAGGTCAGTAAAAACTTAAGAATGTATACCTGACTCCTAAATTCACTAAGGTTTTTGTATGTACTTAAAATTGTATACACTTACAGAAATGACTTGCAAAATCGGATCTGATTTTCCTTCGTCTTGTGTCCTTCCACCATAGCTGTTTTTCCCAAGCCTTGACATATCTTGATTTATGGCCCTAAGTATTCAAGCTTACCAAGAAGCTAGTAAACTTATGCTTCAGTGCTTAGACTCATAAATATCTCTCATTGGAATAACCTCGTTTCCATCTACTATCTGTTTGCAATACAGATGACTCAACTTCAGGTCGGTCAAGTCTATCCTGCCATGCAGATTAAGGGTCAGCAATATCTATTCTTGTTTTTAAACAGGCATCACGACCCCCAGAGACCACGTTGCTAGCTGCTTAACAGACAATTTATCTATTTTAAGACGTTCAATGAGGCAAGAAATCTTTCCCACAGCCAAACTTTGTGATTTGGCCACATAGTGGTTTTTTTGTTTTGTTCAAGTCACATCACTCAGTTTATTCCCATGGAAAAGGTTTCTCCCCGTGTTCTTGCAGTCTTTCCAGGCAGATATGGTCACCTCCAGAGATCCAGCAATTCTTCAAAAATTGTTATCTCAGCATGGTGTCTGACTTTGACTCACTGCTCTTTTCCATAGTACTGGGCATACTCAAGTACAGAGTGGCAGAGGGTGAATGAATGTGTTTACAGTATTCCTGGACTGGGTGGCCTTCTACCCAGAAGAATTTTTGCCTTCTTTAAGCATATTATTCTGAATACTAACTTTGCATTTTGTCTTCCACAGCAGATAACATTGACTACACTGCACCAGTTTCCTGCCAAAGCAAATGAATCTCAACTATACACTACTACATCCTAGTATGTAATACCACAAATAAGAAAACACGTTTTCTAAGCTTTACCCTGCCATGCAGAGAAAAAGGCTGAACATGAGTCCAGTAGTGTGCCCAGGTGTCTGTGAAGGCCAATGGCACCCCAGCCTTTATCAAGAACAGTGTGTCCAGAGAGACTAGAGAAGTCATTCTCCCTCTGTACTCAGCACTGATGAGGCCACACCTCAAGTCTTGTCTCAAGTTTTGGGGTTCTCACTTTAAGAAGGACACTGAGGTGCTGGAGCAAGTCCAGAGAAGGACAAAAAGGTTGGTGAAGGGTCTGGAGCACAAGTCCTGTGAGGAGCAGCTGAGGAAGCTGGGCCTGTTTAGACTGGAGAAGAGGAGGCTCAGGGGAGACCTGATCGCTCTACCATTATTTGAAGGGAGGGTGCAGCCAGGTGGGGGTCAGTCTCTTCTCCCAGCTAACCAGTGACAGGACAAGAGGACACAGTCTTAAGCTGCACCAGGGGAGGTTTAGGTTGGACATTAGGAAGAATTTCCTCACAGAATGGGTGATTAGAGATTGCAATAGGCTGCCCAAGGAGGTGGTGGAGTCACCATCCCTGGAGGTGTTTAAGACAAGGCTGGATGTGGTACTCAGTGCCATGGTCTACTGAACATGGTGGTTTTAAGTCATAGGTTGGACTCAATGATGTGAGATATCTTTTCCAACCTAACTGATTCTGTGATTCTGTGATAGAAAAAATAATTATATTAGCTAAAATAGATTGCTTGCTTATCTACTAATACTTGAGAAGGATTTTGAAATCTTTTAAATTAAGGAAAAGTCATCACTCTATTAGCTCTGAAATCATCAACTCAGGGTACAGCAGAAGCCAATAACAAAACCAAGAAAAATGTTGGGCATCATTTGGAATGATATTGTGAAAAAGACAGAGGAGCATTTTGCCACTATTTAAAGCCTTGAAGTAATTGCACCTTGAATGTTTTACCTAGCTCTGGTCTCTGCATCCTGAGTATGATTTAGCTGAGTTTGATTAACAGGGAAGAACTAAAATGAGCGAGAGGATAGAGCCTCCCTTACAGGGCAAGATTGTGTCTAAGGAAGAATAAGAGCGAGTCTTCTGAAATCACGAGGGTAGTGGGAAAGGCAAATATGGAACTGCTATCCACAGAATCCTTCAATACTAGAGCTAGGGAAAAATCGATGAAATCAGGAAATTGCTTAAGGCAGAGGAAAGAAAGCACCTGACATAGCAGATAGTGAACTAACTGCCTTAGGAGGTTGCAAAGAAAAACATTACCGAGTACAAAAAAAGAATGATTAAACAAATAAAAGCAAAGTATCCAGAAAATAATACTAAAATGAATAGGCATGAAGTGTTAAAATTCCTAATATGGTAATTAAAAAAACCCTTTAGTGAATTTGGGTGTGAAGGAGATAGTCTATTAGTTTTCTTGCTTTTCTGAAGCAATATGAAAGTTCTATTCATCCTAGCATGGCTTAAACCCATGTTTCCATTTTTCAAGCAGATACACATGACAATAAGCATGCCACACTGATGTCAGTACAGCAGTTGCCCTTTCAATGTATCTGATGAGTCATAAGCCAAATTCTAGCAGAGGAATTAGGAACTGGGGACATACCTATCGTGATTTCAAATCTTCATCCAAACACAAGAAACAGGAAAATTCTATTTCTCTATAAATATCTAACATCTAAAGTAGTAGGAACTGTCTTGTTAGCTTATTTGAGAAACTGCATTACTATCTTTCGTTTTAACAGGCACACATAGAAATAATCACCCTACTTGTTCTATGCCCTCTGAAGAAAAATACTAATGCTAAGGACTCAAAACACAAGGTATCAGTACTCTCTATCTCCATTCTGAACCTATATCCTTTCTATACTGATAAAATCATAATACCTACTGCTAAGGGCACTATCTGTCCAGCCAGAGAGGTGACCACGAGCGCTGGGCACCCGCCCGCATGGGAGGGGATGAAGGAGGCTGCTCACGGGGCGTGGGAGGGTTGGTGAAGCTCCAGCACGGGTTCACCTGACCCACCGGTGGTAAGGGGGCGCGGAGGAGGTGGAAAGAAAGCGGAGGGACTTCTTCCTGGGAAAACAGGAGAGGGTTTATTGAACAGGAGTCCAACAGAACCCAGGGAAGGGCACAAAGAGAAGAAATGCCTTTGACAGGGGGTTTTATGCCCCTACGAAAAGGGAGGGGAAAATATGAAATAGCCAATGATGCAGGGACACTGGGGTTGTACTAAGGCGGAAAAAGGAGTACAAAGCCAATAGGGAATAACGTGGGAGGGGAGAAATAACATGGCCCAACGGGGGATCGAGGAACACAGAACTTTATAGAGGGAGAACCAAATACAGGGGGGAAGGGGAGGAGGTGGCGGTGGCCAATTATGGGGATATGATCTGCATACCCTGCATGGGTATCAAACCAATGCACCTGCTGGTCCAATTGGTATTGCTGGCTGTGGCACTGGCCATGGCACACTGAAACAACCTATTAATAAAAAAAGCCCCAGAACACCCAAACCCACACCAAAACTATCCCTTCAGAAAGAAGTACTTCATTTTATGCCCTCGGGTGGCCGTGGGAAGGTGACTTTAATAACAGCTTTTCAGTAATCTCAAATCTCTCACTTCTGCGGTCAGGATTATGACTGCCATTTGCATCTAGCAAGATATGGGTTTGTCCTCGTGGTTTCAGAGCTGGTCAGTGCCTGCATTAGAGTGTATGGTCTTTTCTTGGGAAAAGGGTGATAAATTACCATCCCAGTGAATTGCTTGACAGCACTGGCTACAGGGAAAAAAAATCTTATATTGTTACATCATAATTTCACTAATGAGTAAAGCAGACAAAGGAGTGGTAAGAGACAAGCGTTGTTTTGGCTCCTGGTTACATAAAAGTCCCACCACAGCACAGAAATAGTCTATCCTGCAAAACCCCATGACTGGACTGCATCTTCTCTGTCATTCTGCCTTCTCCTCAGAGGACCACAAGAAGAGCTCTGAACATGTACAAGGCCTCTTCTCCCTCAGGCACTATCTCCACCAAAAAAACCCATGACTCTCCTGGGTAATTTTTTCCCCACTTTGAATGCTGTCTGCAAGCCTGCAGTGTGTTAACAAATTGTTATTAACAAAACATTCACTTTTAAGACCTACGCTATTCAATCTGATTGTGACTCCAATACTGTTAAAATTATAAACTCACTTGACAGCTGCCAATGTGGCCTTGACAAAGCCAAAATAGATAAGTGGACTTTCATAGACATCAAAGAACAGCTATGACTGCACATTTCAAGAAAAGCAGAACAGGGTACCAAGAGGAGCAGAGGTATTCCTAAATGACGTCTGGAACAGGGCTAGCAACACAGGCCCAGCTCGTATGAGTTCACCTTAGAGCTATTAACCTATTGCACAACTTTCCAGCTTGCAAATAAATAATTTGATATTCAGGCATTAACAACCAGCTGGAGCACTGTAAACCTCAACTGGCCTCCTGCTTCTGGAGGGAAAAGCATCAGACTCATCCAGCACATGGCAATATCAAGTATAGCTGATCGAGACTAGACTAGACAAACACTGAGTGCGGCATGTTGACATACTCCAAGTCTTTGTCATTTTATACGACTTCCAGTTAAACAATTTTTTCATCTGCTTTTCCTGTATCAAAGTACTAGTTACACTGATTTATGAGAGACTAGTCATTGAAGAACTGCTTCTTGGATTAGGAAATATGGATTAGGAAAAAAGGGCATGATGAACGCCAATTGAAATAATCCATCTTTGGTTAATTCCACCAGCTACTCACCCATGCCCTCTTCTAGAACTTTTTTTTTCTACAATAATCATGGATTACTGCTGACACAGTATTATCAGTAGCATTTTAGAGCACTCCTTTGGGGCCTCAAATAACTTTATATTCTCTCATTTAATTATGCCTATATATGCCTTATAATGTAGGGATTTGAAGATAAGAAAGTATGAAGTCCTGGGATGCTTTATTATATAAAAATAAAAAACACTGGTTTATTTATTACCTAAACAAGAACACTGAAAATAAATAGCAAAATAGAAATCCGTGCCCAAGTGTGATCAGTCTTTTGACCTTTCTCTTTATACTCCTTTGCCTGTTCACATCCTGTTCATACACAGCATCTCAAGCTTTCCCAGTTGTGGAACTTCTCAGCGCTCTGATCTGTGAACAAGAACAGTGAAGAGAGGCACAGAGCAAAACTATCTGCGCTTTCCATAAAGTCTGCTGGGATGCTATATATGCTGTGGATTGAATGATTTCTGCAGTTAACACATTCTTCATAGCAATTTTCTATCATGGCATGCCATGCCAGCAGAATAACCTTGGGCATTACAGTGAACTATAGAAAATCCTTTTTTATGCACACAGTTCAATGCACACGGCAAAAGAAAACCTTCTCTTCCGATAAAGCTATCATGCTTTCTGGAAAAACAATGGGAATTAACCAAAAAGATTTTTTTTCTTTTTAAAAAGAAAATTAAGAGAAAAGGAAATTAACAGTAATTCCAAAACTGTACATATTCAAGGCCTCTACCCCAGTCCTGTCAGGCTACATTGCAAATACTGATCTAAAAAAGAAAAGAACTGGCTGGACAGCCAGGCCCAGAGACTGACGGTGAATGGAGTTCCATCCAATTGGTGGCCTGTCACTAGTGCTGTCCTCCAGGGATCAGTGATGGGGCCAGTCCTGTTTAACATCTTTGCTGATGATCTGGGTGAGGGGATTGAGTCCACAATTAGCAAATTTGCAGATGACACCAAGTGTAGATGTTGATCTGCTGGAGGGTAGGAGGGTTCTCCAAAGGGACTTGGACAGGCTGGATAGATGGAGCAAATCCAGTGATATCATGATGCCAGGCTCTACACTTTGGCTACAACAGCCCCTTGCAGCACTACAGGCTGGGGACAGAGTGGCTGCATAGAGGCCAGGCAGAAAGAGACCTCGGGGCACTGATTCACAGTGGACTGAACACGAGCTAGCAGTGAGCCCAGGTGGCCAAGAAAGCCAATGGCATCCTGGCCTGTATCAGTAATAGCGTGGCCAGCAGGACCAGGGCAGTGATTTTTCCCATATACACTGTACCGGTGAGGCCACACCTTGAGTGCTGTGTCCACTTCTGGGCCCCTCAAGTCAGGAAAGATGTTGAGATGCTCAAATATATCCAGAGAAAGGCAGCAAGGATGGTGAAGGGTCTGGAGCACAAGTCCTGTGAGGAGCAGCTGAGGAAGCTGGGCCTGTTTAGACTGGAGAAGAGGAGGCTCAGGGGAGCCCTGATCGCTCTACAATTATGTGAAAGGAGGGTGCAGCCAGGTGTGGGTCAGTCTCTTCTCCCAGCTAACCAGTGACAGGACAAGAGGACACAGTCTTAAGCTGCACCAGGGAAGGTTTAGGTTGGACATTAGGAAGAAGTTCTCCACAGAAAGGGTGACTGGGCATTGGAATGGGCTGCCCAAGGAGGTGATGGAGTCACCATCCCTGGAGGTGCTTAATACAAGGCTGGATGTGGCACTTGGTGCCATTGTCTAGTTGACAAGGTTGGGCTGTGAACCCATGGGAGGCCCATGGAGAGAGGAGTCCATGCTGGAGCAGCCTGTCCTTGGAGGACTGCACCCGGTGGAAGAGTGACCCAGGCTGCAGCAGTTTTGGGAGCACTGTTGTCTGTGGGATGGACTCACACTGCAGCAGGTCACAGAGAGCTGTTGCTTGTGAGATGGAGCCACACTGGAGAAGTTCATGGAGAACAGTCTCCCGTGGGAGGGACCCCACGGTGCAGCAGGAGAAGGTCTCCTCTCCCTAAGCAGTGGGAGAAACAACTTCTGATGAACTTCTGAGCAAGTAAAGCTGGGAAGGAGGGAAGGGTGGGGGGGAAGATATTTTTAAGTTCTTCTTTTACTTCTCATTGTCCTGCTCTGATTTTGTCCATAATACATTCAATTAATGTCTCCAATTCCAGCCTCTTTTCCTGTGACAGTATTCGGTGAGTGATCTCTCCTGGTCCTTTTCTCAATTCATGGACCCTTCATTATATTTTCTCTCCCCTGTGAGAGGTCCAGCTGTAGAGGCAAGCAAGAGAAAGGCTTTGGTGGTTGCCAGGCATCACCACTACAAGCAGCATCACTCTTCAGCTAAGGCTGAGCATCTTTCTCCATTTAAAAGATTATAAAAACCTTTCAAAAATCTATGTACACTGATTGTGTTGCAGTCTGCTGACCCTCCAGTGCACATTCAGAGGCCAAATCATTTGAGAAAAATAAGTTAAATCCTTGCTACTTTCTCATCACAGTTTTTTAAAAGGCATTAGAAAAAAATGCCTAATTAAAAAGAAAAAGCGTATCTTTAGTCTTTCTCAAACATGTTTCAAATGTGCGGCTTCAGTGCCCTGCTGTGGAAACATTATTTCCAAAAATAAGGACAGATCTTCTAAATCCGTGTTGACAGCCATTAAGATGATGAACTGAGAAGGACTGAAGTGCATTATGATTTGGACTTCATTGACAAGTTGGGTTTCAGGTAGTCTATTACTACATAAGCAAGAGAGATCAAGGCAACAACCCCCACGGCCACTGAAGTTAACTTGTGAATTTCCATCCTCACACCAGCTCTCTCTAGAGAAAACAGTGACCAAGAACCACACAGAACCACCTTCCATAGTGAGAGGCAGAAATATTTTCCACAGAATTTCTTCTTTAGCAATAATCTCTCAGAATGCCTTGACATCCAAAGGTAGGCACTGATTTTATTCCAAAAGCATAGCTATGGAAGCGGTTGTTAATTAAAACAAGAGAAGATGAAAGTAAGTGGCTGGAAAGGTACAATGTGACTGACAATATTCATAGCTGTCCTTAGCAGTGTAATAAAATGCAGTGACAGGCAAGCACACAGCATCATCTGTTGCCCAAGGCACTCCTGGCCTTTGAACAGGCAGTGTGAACATATTTTCAGAATACCACAGGGGTTTTTTTCTCTAATATCATAGATATAGTGATAACTTCAGCTAGGTCATTCTCCACCTTCATTTTCTGAAAATAGTTTTACATGTTAAGCCACAGAGGAACTCAAGGATTACAGTCAAGTCCAACCTATAAAAGGTAGGACAGAAATGAAGCATCAGTAATCTGAGGTGACAACTGTTAAATTTTCTTCCTGCAAGTGATGTCTAAATCCTGAATAGTGTCTCTACCCATGTTACACTAGTTTCACGGAAATCAAACCTTTAGCCCGTACACACACAGCTTCATGTACTGAATAGATGATATTTTACATCAGCTACTTTTATGGAAGAGTAGGAAAACCAGTTTTTTTTAAGAACTGTAAGTCTCTCTGATGCCTCTAAGATGCTTCATTAAAGATTTATTCCTATAAAGTTTTTACAAAGACTGCATTGACAATGATCCACATCAGGGATTAACCACAGGGTTAATTAATGTTCTGAACCAGAGTGGCATGGCAATGTGACAGAATGTCTTACTGTAACTTAATTTCATTATTTAAATGGGGACCACAGACACCTGTCAGACTCCCACCCAGCTGAAGAAGTGAGAGAGCAGCTCTGACATGTATAGGTACAGACAGTAACAGAAATGCAAAGCGCTATTACTCTCACTCAGCTGACTGTACATACAGCTGTGAAGTACAGATGGCTTTTAAGTCAAAGGGTGACAATGTTATTAATTTATTTTCAAAACATCATAAGAACACACCAGAACAAATATGATTTTCAAGTGAACACAGCAGCACTAAAAAAAAAAGGCAAAATAAAAATCTAATAAGAAGCCAACTAGTCTTCAAGGTTTCATGACTGTCCTCTGTCGAATGCTAACAAATATTTTTCTGCTTGAATTTCACCAATCATTTCAGTTCAAGGAAATGAAAAATAACTCCAGACAATCTAGAGAATCACCTTGAATGTGACCCTCTGCTCTGGTCATGAAGCAAGTTCTCAGAGGTGGGTTACTGCACTTCACTTGCTCATTTGAGGAGCATTTTCTGTATTTTGTTATTGTGTCTCACTTGGGCAGAGACGAAGCAAAGCTTCCCAAATAAAAACACTGGGAAACTATTAGGCTGATCAGGTACAAAAATGTGTTGAATTAATGATGTCGCAAATTATTTCTCCTTTTTAAGCTCTTAATGGTATTAGTTTTTATAAAAGACTATAACCCATTTCTCACACAGCATCTTGACTTTAAAAACTCATTTGAAATATCCCAGCATACTCGCAGCACAATACACATCAGTGAGCCAATTCTTGGTGTTTCACTTGGTATTTCAATAAAACTTATCCTGGGAGGATATCCAATAAGTTTTTTAAAAGTCAATTAATTTAGACTCTTGAATGAAAAAGGTCTATACAAAGCTTACACTCTGGATCATAAAAGGAAAAATGTTCATCCGGGGACAAACAGTAACAAATAATGAAAATCCATTGACATTGTGGTTTACAACCTGTTCGCTCAGCTGAACAGTTTCAGTATTTTATCCAAGATAAATAGCTATAATATGAACGGCATGCTCCAGCTGTTCTATACAAACTATAAATGTACCATTCAGCAGAACGCAAGCTGTTTCTGAAACTTTCAGTATGAAGCCGGTGACAATGAGATCACCCACATGCATGAAGTGACTTGTGAGCATAAGAACTTGCAGTTCTCAGGGAAAGCATCAAACCCAGTACCTAAGGCAACAAGTGCTGAGGCACTCAGTGCCTCTGCAGCATGCAGCCAACAGTCAGCAGAGTGGCCTGCTCATTGACAAGGTGGTAAAATATACATACAGTCCTGCATAGCTGGTGCAGAGCTCAAAATAGCTGTTACTTTCCTACATTTTCCCTCCCACATACACTTCTTGGAAAAATGCCCAGAGGAACAGAATACTCACAATGGCCAGCAGGAAGGACAAAGCTCCCATTCATTAAGTACGACTGAGCTGTTGTACAGCTCTGTTTTCACAGCATAAACTTCAAAATTCCAACATAAGCAGCAAGAATTCTTACCCTCCATAGCAGCCGTACTTTAAAAATATATTTCACCTCTACATCATTCGCTAAAGGTCTATCAGTACTTTGAAAAGACTATCTTATTTGTGATCATAAAGGCACACACAAGAGAAAATTCAGTGAGACTATACATATGCCTGTTGAAATAGTCAGGGTTGAATTAAACTTCCCAGATTATTTCAGGGGTAAAAAAAAAAAAAAAGGAAAGAATGAGAGAAAGAAGGAAAGAGAGGAAGGAAGGAAGGAAAGAGAGGAAGGAAGGAAGGAAGGAAAGAGAAGAAGGAAGGAAGGAAGGAAGGAAAGAGGAAGGAAGGAAGGAAGGAAGGAAAGAGAGGAAGGAAGGAAAGAGAGGAAGGAAGGAAGGAAGGAAAGAGAGGAAGGAAGGAAGGAAGGAAAGA